>LUCH01000167.1:144813-200103 GCA_013368495.1 Paragonimus heterotremus
ATATATATATATATATATATATATATATATATATATATAACCGGCAGCAGCACTCGGTGTCACAAGCATGTTTCCGACCAGAATTATTTCTCGCTAATTTTTGTCTACATACTTTTTAACTGGGATGATGAGATAAGGAGCTATAGAAAACAGGGACCCGAATCTGCTCAGCTATAGAATTTAAACTTGTTTCCACAATAACAAAATTGTAGGATGGTTTTGCCCCTACTCACGTATGTCGACCACCTTTGCTGTTTACAACTGACGACCCAATTGACCGTTTTGTTGCAAAGTTGCTTAGTCTTCCCTGGCCTTCAGTTACCCCTACTATATAGAAAATAGTCTATTTATTCAGTGCCAGTATCGTTCAATGTGGTGGTTTAGTTCCATTCTGAAATTACCCTCAAAATTGCAGCTAACACCTTCGGGCGTGTTGTGGAACTGTCAAAACTGTACACGCCATTTGGTGTCGTTAGTTCCACTTATCGACCACCCAGGGTACTCGCTAAGCTGAGTGGAAGCAAGCAAGTGAGAGCCAGTTATCAAGGCCACCCGTAACGACTGTACGTTTGCGTGCGCCCGTATTTTGCCCCCAATCCGTGTGGCCGACTGCGCACGTTCGCGCAAGTGCGCCACAACAGTTGCAGCTGTCCCATTAGGAGTAGGCCGTAACACCACCACCCACAGTTGAGTTCGACACATGCAACTGGAACTAGTTCCATTGTGACTCCAGTAGCAATTTAGCAATCCGCAGTCTGATCTTGGGCTTGTGTAATTTTTGTTGTGCACCTCACCTGAGCAGATGGCATGTTTACTCTACGTACGTACTATTTTCTCTCAGGGTTCATTAATCACCAGACTCTCATATTGGATAGATCTGCTGAATGGAAAAAGTGATATGAACTTGAGCAATGAATTTTCTCACGAATGATTGATTTCTTGTGAGTTGCAAAAATTGTTTTGGCAAACGGTTACAATGTTACTACCGTCGACCTTCCGTCGAAAAATCTTTTCATAAAAACTCCCAGGACACAGAACGGAATTTCGTTAAATAGCCGTTTGGTTCTGATTTGAGGTGATATCGTTTTGACAGGTAGACTAATCCTTAACTATACTCATTCAGACAGTGACAAGGAGACTGCACTCAAACAAAAACAGAGAAGAGTATTTTGATCAGTAAAGAATCACTTTTCAACTTCACTAGCCATTTATCTCAGGAATGACAACCTAAACGCAAAAGTTGTACACCCAGTGGGCGATGTGCCATCCGTGGTCTATATTTCTGATGATTTTGTCAAATAGAAACTGGTGGACTAAACTCACAGTGTGTTGCAGTGGCAAAATGACTGGGTTGTAAAAGTATAACAAGTGAATCAGTCACACTAGTCGGCTGAAACAGTCTTTATGCTCAGCTGTGGTGTTGTGATTTCAGCTTGGGTTGTCTAAGTAATTTAGCCCAAGACAGTCAAATTCATTGAGAGGTTACATATGGTTTAACATGACTGGTGGACAGCTGCTAAAGGGTGAGAAATTTTTGACCTCCAAGCTCAAATGATATATAATGATATATAATGTCATTGTGTTAAGTTGAAGCACATAACTGTGAAATTTCAAGTGTCTTCTAAATGTGTGTAGACTATGCGAAACGCATCACTGCAAACGTGGGATGTTCACTGCGCCCAGTCATCCGGTTTAACTAGTGTGCTAACTGTAACATACAATAATTATTTATTCGAAGTGAGATTCCTTAACCTAGTCTCTTTTTTCACGAAAGTTTAAAAGAGTAATTCTTTCTCGTGTGCACAGTGCGATCACCACATGCAGTTATGCAGTCTGTGTGATGGTCAGGTTCACTAGAGCCGTATGTGACAGTAGAGTGAGGCAATCTTCTAGGGATGCACAACTATCGGAACAGTATGAAATGAGCAGTCAGCTTCAAAACACAGTTTTATATGACCTGGTAACCGTGTGATGGCACGAAGTGATGACATCTGGACAGAACAGGTCAACATTTGACCAGTGCACATTAACCACTGGTCTACTTTCAGGTTCACAAGGTGCCTTTCAAGTACACTTTACACCGAGAGAGGCTTGTGTAAGAGGAGCCTCATTCAGGCAGGAGATTTAAAATTTTCCCCAACAGGACGAACATGCTGCTGTAAATGCGGACACTGACGACAGTTCAGAAGAACTGAATGCAACCGTACCTCGACATGACCCAGTAGTCTATCAATAACCCACAACGGAAAAGCATGGATGTCAAAACTAGGTGGGGAGAAATGATTCTACCCTCAGATTCAGTCATTTCATACGGCTGCTGACGAGATAGGAGCGTGACCAGAGCCCATGGGGCTAGGCAGTCATTCATACGTGACAATAACGTTTACTCTTGTACTGTTCATCACAGATGCCAGAATGAAAATTATTTTATTCGATAATGAATTGTTGGATAAGAGTCCTTGTGAAAAGAGAAGGAAGAAATTGGACCAAACTCATTTACTTACTTACATCCGGGTTTTTACCCACAGGATCCTTATGGGATGCAGAAACCGGCAAAGAAGATCCCATGCTGCGATGTGTCTGCAAAGTTTACGTATTACTTTCGGCATTATGTACTTTGGTAAACACGGCATGAAACCATTCTGGTGGCAGACAATCAACCCAACTACGAGCGGGGTGATGTGGAACAAAGCAATGGAACGCTCTGTCGAGTATTGCAACGCTTGGCAGACCCTCACTGACATTAGGTAGCTTACACCATTTAGAAGTGACCGACCCTTCAGACAGTGCACATCGATCAAAGTACATCTACATGAAAAAATGATAACGTAACGCCGTTTGAAGTTCCAAACGTTGGTTTACCAGCTGGTGTGTCCAGTGGAAGAAACGGGTAGGTAAGACGGTGCGACAAATGGCATAAAGTGTAAGATGAGACGAAGGCTAATTAAATATATGTGAATTAAAACTGACTTTATCGCTGCGTCATGAAGACTTCCAATTAGCAAAGAAATACATGAACAAGGAGGACTAGTCTACATTAAATAAGACCACGTCCTGCGTCAGTCCATTATGAATACCATCTGGTTTACAGCCTCTGACTGCTTGTTGTATTAGTGCACCGTCCATCTGACCTACCGAAACAACTACTTCCAGAAGGAACATGAGTGAGGTCAATGGTATTGAGTATGTGTTTCCCTTTACACCTTAGTTTTATGAACTAATCGTTTCTAAGATTGTAGGATGAAGCCGGTGATAAGGAGACGAAGTGACGTGATGAAAGAGTGAAGGGGGAAAAGTATTAAGACGATTTTGTAACTAAGTCAAATGCAAGAACTAGAGTTACACATAATAAACCTTTGTCTCACAGGTGGCATGAAAACTAGCCTTACGTCACGTTCCGGTTGGCTATTTTTACATTTAAAAACGTTGTAAATTTTTCCATCCAATTTATCGCGTTAAAACGATGGTTACCACTTAGTCATATAATGACGATCTAAGATAAACATGATTCACTGTTCCAGCGTCTTCTTTGTGAATGAGTTTCATTTCATGAGTCAAAAGTTTAACAAAGTCGGACAACACCCCTTTCATGAATACGGCTTGTCACAGGTAAATAACAATACTGTCTGTATGGTACTCGTACTGATGGCACATAATATAAATCACCAAGAGCTCATATATGAAAAATTATTTCAATTCGAACACTATCCTCAGCTGGTCGCAACCTCGATATTTAGATAAGCGTTTCGGCTAGCCCACTTCGATTGGAAGCACTAGACTCGAGTTTCGCTTTTAGTAGAGCTCCTCAGTAATGAATGTCGTTGCTAAGCCGAAGGTTACCCTCGGACCATCGTGTTTGTAAGAACAGCGAGTATACCTTACAGTGGGTATGACTGAAAAATTGTATTCAAACAACCAACTACAACTTTGTTGGAATAGTGTTCAGCTTGCCCGATTATTTCGAAAGAAGAATGAACAGAATCGCTCTGTTCTATTCAGTCGATAACTCCATGATCAGAACTTTTTAGTCAAAGTGAAGTTACTGATGTGATTTAACCAACTGGACATGGTTTAAGTGTGTTTCGTATAATATAAATCCACAAAATTTCTATGAAATAAAAAAAACTGTTGGGGTGGTTATCAGCGTTCTCTGCACATGAGCTGTGACAACTTGTACAAATTTATGGATTAGACAGTTTCAGTTAACCATGGTTGATCGGGTCAGAGTTCACATGTAAAGAACATGGCCAGCTCCCTGCCCTTATCCACTACATCCCTGCGCATGTGGATTCGATATTGATCAGCCACGTGAATTTCGTTGACTACTATTCATTCTTCCGTTAATCATTTTTCACACAAACCTGACACATTTTTAACCACTCCGAATGATTAGACATCGTAGCTCGTCAACTAGAAATAAGCAAACGAAAAGTGAGCAATGTAATCGACTTGAGTTGGTTCTAGGAAAGGTTGTGTTTTTGCTGTAAAACGACCTAAGCTTAGGTAGATGGTTTTGTCGGTCGGTCACAGCATTATCACTTTGAAGTATTTAGAAGATTAATGATAAACTTTTTTGGAGTAAGTCCTTTCAAAATAAACCCCTGACAGGGTGGTCCGGAAACTCCAATTCACTTGTTTCAGTTGGTGTGAAAACAACTCATGCATGAACTGAGTCATCGTAATCTTGCAGTTTGGGACTGTTCATCGGTCATTGAAGCACCCTATACACATACACTTTCATCAAACCGCCATCCAGTTTTCACCACTCGACTGACAAATTTTGGTTTTTTGTGAGCTCAAAGAAGCATCTACCTTAAAAGATCGTCATCATAACATAATAGAATGGAAGTTAACTCTCATAAAGTATGAAGTATATAAAGTCAGCTAATCGAAAGCATCCAGTTTGAATTATGAATAATAGGAACAGATGTGAGATATCGGAAATTGAGTAATCGTCAACATCTGTTCTAGCTGTAGTACTTCCAAATGTGTTTCATTGATGAACACGGACTTCCTTACGTTTTTACACACAGAATGGAACAGTGTGGTTTGTAGCGCATAGCCAGAAGACCACACATACATCCGTGGACAAAACTATCAGTTAACTTCGGAGTACATTGACCAATCGATGATGATCTATCATAATGAAAGGGTACGTTTCTTGGTCCGTGCTGGTTACATGCTCATACGTGTGCACTGGCTCAACAACGTCGACAGCATTGGAAAAAATTGTTGAATAGCAATCATTCATCGATTTGCAAATTTTCACACAAACTGTCTGTATTTATCACCTGACCACAAGATTGGATTCCAAACGTTGACTACCGCCCACAGATAAACAAAAATGGACAACATATTCAACACAGAGTCACTGGCTGCATTGCATTGATCATTCAGACCGTAACTATCTTCAAACCTTAGGCTATTTCAGATTGCAGTAAGTTGTATATCAAACTATTGAAAGTGTGTTCAAAAAAGAAATGGCTGGCTCCTTTCTTTTAGCTGACCAGATAGTAGCTGGTACATAGACTGAACCGACTTCACCGCGCATTTTGTGAATACCCATACTGTTATTGAAGTCCTGGTACGTAAGTCTTTCTATCCTCATTCACATATCCAGCATTCTGTGGTGAAATCGTGACCTTAAAGTCCGTCTTCCACATGCCGATTAAACAACAAACACTAGTCTTTGACATTATGCATGCTCAGCCAAATGAGATTGTACTGAACGCAGTGAACATGTGACCGACCTAATAGACGTTATTCATCAAGCATGTCACGATCGAATGACAATGAGAACCACACATCATCAACCATAAATTTTTTCATTCACTATGGGCTAGTTTCTATTCAGCCAGTGCACAGGTGACAACGCAGAGAGTTATGAGTGACGGTTGTGATCCGAATCAGCAAACCAACATCAACAGACCCTGTTACTCCTTTGCTCAAATACGTTTGTCAACAACCAGATGCATTAGGTAATTTTCATAACTTATTATGGTTGTATTGCGTTGAAAATCCAACCTATGACATAACATACTTCACAAAAGGTGTGTGTAAAAATTTCAGATGAAAGTTAATAAACAGGAAGAGAACACCAGTCAATCAATGTTGAGGCAACACATCACGTACACCAGAGTTTACGGGTGCATATAAACAGTTCTGACCACGGGTGAAGAATAAACTATCAGACTATAAGCGATACTCTGCTAAGATGACCAGACGAGCTGAGACAAATAGATGGTATTTTATCAAGGCAAATCTAAATCCAAACCTTCTTTACAACAGCAGAAAGTCAGCAAGATCAGGACAGTTGAGCAATTTTGGGAAATTTAATGGTGAATGGTCTTTGATTCTCAGAGAAATATCAACAAGAATAACGACGTGGTCCGGCCAGCACTCAGACTTCAACGGCTTCACACCGATCCAACATGAACGAACACTAGTAAGTGCTCTTTTTACACGAGCAAAGCGAGTTTGTACGTACGAACATCCTACGGAAGAACTAGATGTGAGTGCTTCCGTCCTACAATCAAATATTTACCCCTAGGGGGTTCATAGACAGACACAGTAGACATAAAGTACCACCGGAAGAGGTGGTCACTGTACAGAAATATTGGGTCTGCACACAGCTGCTTTTTGAGGGTGATTATATCATACGTCAAGCAACACAACAGTTGAGGAATTCAATTACGCGAACGTTCAATGTACCTGAACTCCGTGTAATCGGTAGGACTCAGAAGCCACCAGTTCTTTCAGTCAAAGGAGACCAGCTTCTCTGTGCCACCCCACAGTGTGTTTGTCAGTTTACATGTAACTGCGGGAAAAGTTACTTAGGCTGAGCCGAGAGATGCTTGATATCCATAGTGAATGAGCAATTGTCCAAATGCAATGTTGTTGAAACACGTAAACAACCAGTTATCCCTGTCGCTAGACACGTCCTGACCACTGGTCACGCTATCGACTCACCTTGTGAATTCAGAGTGCTGTTACGCAATTCCAGTCTAAGATTTAAAGTTTCCTAAGACGGTCAAAATCAATCACTCCGAGTCAACTCTGTATGTTCAGGAAAAACTGTTCGTGAACCTGACTCTTCCCTAGACTTAATGATCTATCTTAATGTGCTGATTGATCATCCACCCCGTTAGTTGTTTGCTATAAAAAATCCGCGCCGTGTTATTGCAAATTTGGTACCCACGATTCAATAGGAAATAATTGCATCTACCAGTTTCCGCATTCTCTTTGTTTTTTTTTCAAACATGCAAATGAAACCAATTATCTGAGGTTACCAGTTACTCAATTTTCGAATCATATTACAAATTAATACAGTAAGGCTTGTGTAATTATGTATCATCGACTTCACATTGAAAAATAAATAGTTTTTTTCACCCTGAAAGCTTTTAAAATTGCTGAGAGATAAGGGAAGTTAATAGAGTCCATTAAAAGGCGCTATGGTTAACTACATTTTTTGTACAGGTTTACTGTATTTGATTACGAAATTAGTCTGTTCTGAACGTACGGATGGAATGAGGGTAACCGATATAACTTTTCATTGGGTGTCAAAAGTACTGGCGAGGAGCAACAGTTTAGACTTAGAAAACTCTGCAGCAGTTACGGAAAGCTAAAGAAATCGGATAAATCAGATAACCTAACGAGTTCCGACTAACCTTTATTTATTCTGAGGTGAAACGTGCCCCGTAAGGCTCTCAACTTCAGATTACACTTTGGGACAGGAGCATGAATTTGCTGTGTGCTTGCATAAGAAAGACCTATTCGAATAAACACTCTTTTTTGAACAGCCTGAAAACATTTAACTATGAGATTTGGCAAATTAAACTTAATGTTTCCTTTTGTTGTAACATATATATATATATATATATTAGTGTCAAAGAGAAAACGGATATCATGAAGTGTCACACTTTATTAAGGTCTGAATAGAATCCCCTTGCTCAATAAGTGTCACCGCAATGTGTTTTGGAATATTAGAGTTACAATACTCACCAAGAGCGCGGATGTAAGCAGATACATCTCATTTCACTTTCACTAGGACTCCCCTGTATTCTTTGCTAGTGCTTATTTAAGGTCGGCCACTACTGCAAGGATGTTCGAACCAACCAGTACCCTCGAAACCGGTATGCTCTTGACAGCTCTTTTTTACTCAAGCTTTCACTTCTTTCTCCAAGCAACATGCCAGAGGCTTGTCAGTTACCGGCGCCATTGAACAACGTAGTGTGCGTCGGAACGCAGATGTGCGTCAACTTCCCGAACATGGATTATGTAAGAGGAATAGAATGCACATGCGTGTGCGATGAATATTTCTACGAGTAAGTGAAGGGTTGACCGCGTCAATCTGCACAAACATCGTCAGTATTCTCTGAGACAAATCAGTTACAGTGTCAATCTGTTCACTATTTTGCATGCAAATTCGATGAGGAGAATCTGTGAATTTATGTGCTTGACAAAAAGCTATACTTTTGAAGATAATATGATTCAGTATAACCTATTAGTCCATTCTAAATGACGATTACATGGGAAGATAGATGCGTTCTTGAGACAATAAGGTTTGAGCTCCTTGCTTCTTCTGATAGTCTGGATAACACTAATAGCCAGTCCTATTTTTACGCACCTTACGCTGACTCTTAACCAATAAGGGAGTTTGTGCTTTCCTCTTCTGTTTAAATGATATGGAAAACAATAACAGCTTGGGCGCTATATGAAGCTAAATAACGTGGACAAACGAAACAAGGTCCACTTTATGTTATTTTAGTAGAAAGATCCGAGCGTGGAAAAGAGAAAACTGTCAAGCCGCTTCAGTATAGATTGCACGCGTGGAGTGCGGTCGACAGTCTGGGCGTGTGTGTGACGAGTTTTTTGTGCGTTCTTGTTCAGATGACCGTACCAGTCTGATTGAACTCTGAGAGCAATCTAGATGATCGATCATTTAAAATCCGTACACAAACTTCTTGCTTCGGATGCGCATCCAGCGAGGTTTCTAAGTCTTATACGAAGTCCCTACCGCTGGTCACAGTTCAAGGAAAATTTAGTAGATCACACTTTCAGTAACTCTGATTAACACTCAGCTGTTCATTTGCAGTATTAAGCCATTCTAGGCAGTACCCGGATTATATGTGACCTAGCGTATCACATGGTAACAAACGACTTGTGAGATAGAAATGGAAGCTCAGTTTAGATAAGCAAACCCTTTGTACGGTTAAACTCAAATATTACAATTAAATCATGAGGCGAATGCACAAAATTAATCGAATAAGAAACTTACGTGGTGTACTGAACCGTCTCAGTATGGTTTCTAAAAATATGTTCTGTGGTGCTACCAAACCCTTACGTGATCCGGTCATCATTCTCCTTAGTCTAATGTACTCCCATTTTGCGTAGATTCAATGAATGCTACCAGCAATTGTCATCGTCCATGTATGACTGAAAAATCAGAATCGAAATTCTGTTAGGTCGAATTTTGTGCGCGAAAGTTCTGCAAATTCTTAACTCCAGTGAGTCGGTATGAACATAACTGCCTACTGAAAACGTTGCTCATACAAATGTACACACAAACGTGCGCATGAGTACACTATAACTCTCACGACACCACATAGAATGGGATTATGTCGGAAGTGGTCGTTTCACGTGAGGCTGCGTTGTTTGTAATGCTCGTTGTTGATTGGTTGACTGATGATGTTATACTTTTCAGCAGGGCAGCTACAGACTGCCGAAAAAACAGTACTAATTTCCTTGCAAAAATTGGATTTTAGGGAAAATTCACGTGGACGACGGCTTAGTGACTGATTCGCTAGAGTCAGTGCAGTTACTTGATGGAACTTGTATCCTGATTTGAAGAATTGTGACTGATAAAAAAAATAGAGGTTGCTCAGTAAATAATCAATTACGTAACGCAATAGGTCAATACTTCAACTGCTGAGAGTCTTTATCACAAAAACAAAAGACACTAGAAGCATTGGTGGAATTCTTAAAGATAACTCGAAATATTGTTGTGCATGAAAAACATACAAAACTCTGTGAATGGTTAGTTTTAAATTCAATCGTTTCTAGTGGTCATATTGTGGTGGGATATCAGGCCGGAGGAGCGAGTATTCAAACACTTGGCGGAATACCTCAACGCAGGGGATGCATGTCCACAAAATCTCAACGATCGGATGGCGGACAACAAGAGCAATCGGATGAGTCATCGCTCGATCGGATCGGACCATAGGGCGAGACGTGGTATGCAAAATAGGATGGATAACCAAATCGGAAGTGCAATTATTCCAACACTCGGGGGAATATCTCGACACGGTCGTAGAGGACAGGCAAAGCTCACAATGGGTAGATGGAGGACAACACGAGCAACCGGACGAGCTCTAGCTCAACGAAATCGGATCAACGGACGAAGATTGGTAGGCGGAAAACCCCCGGATGAAAGGCGCCGGTCACACATCTAAGCCAGGCAGAAGTGTCCGTGACGTGCGATCGGAAACCGGGGCGGTGTTGTGGACTGGAATTGGGATTCAAAATCGCGAGCGCGTTTGTGGCGTGGTAACTAGCGTGTTGGGCAATAAAGATTGTGCTTTTTTGAACGCCTCTTCGCTAGAATATGTTTTAATGGTGGCTTGGTGTCACCCAGCCCTGGAGAGTGTGTAATAAATATGAGGCCTTCGGTTGTT
The DNA here is from genome assembly GCA_013368495.1 of Paragonimus heterotremus. Taxonomy (NCBI): domain Eukaryota; kingdom Metazoa; phylum Platyhelminthes; class Trematoda; order Plagiorchiida; family Troglotrematidae; genus Paragonimus; species Paragonimus heterotremus. Next base: position 155,487 of record LUCH01000167.1, read on the forward strand.
ATGACCAATCTCAAACTTACAAAATGCAGTTTTAGCGGGACCATGTAAACTCACACAGAAGCAAAATTTTATTCAGGTGTTTCGTTAATTATGACGATCTTGAACAAGTACTAACCATCAAACGCAAAGGTGAGTACAAGATAATTGTAAGAGCTACCGGTTTTCCTACTGTTGAACAAGTCATTATGACCTTGCTTTTTCACTTTGCGTTCCGGTGAGTAATACAGATTATTTGATCAGTGTTTTGTGTATTTTTACAGTATAACTTAACTGAGTAGAGTCTAATGTTTGATTAGAACTATACTGTTAATTATTGTTTATTTAGAGGAATAATTTGCACAACTTCATTCAGAGAATGAGAAGGTGGTGACATACAAATTGAGCAACGGAAATGTAAAAATGAAAATTCTATGCAAGCTGACTATTAAGTATAGTACGCTGTATGAGTAACAACACGAAACAATTGACAATTCCTTCTATAAGAGTGGCAGACGTAGGTAATTTCCTGGTCGTCAAATGAAAGTATTTCGTACGACTTATTATGAGTCGAAAACAAAGAAGTTGTTCTCTCGAACTCAGAGGCCTTCCACGCTACCGCATTACTAACACAGTCAAGACTCCCTCATCAGGACGGAATAATGTCTCTTCATATTAAGACTTCCGGTAAGAAAGTGGCAACAGCCGATGTCATAGACTTTGAGAGAACCCAGAAGGGTCAGCAGGCAAAAATGAACGAGTGCATAAGTGTGCAATCTCAGGCGAAGGGTCCACGAGAAGCGATGATCACAGGAATGTGAGATTGACTCGACACGACAGTCCATAATATGGGTGGCAGATTGAATGGTAGCATTATGGGAATCGGTCCCACACTTCCTAATCTTGTCGGTCCAAGAAGCCTGGATCTGTTGTTCGTCCACTATGCTGATGTCCAGTATCACAGTTTCCTCGTCACAAACCACAATCATGTCGGGATTAATGAATGAGATTACCGTTGGTGTTTATGTCCTCAAAGACTGTATAATGAAGACTGTGCAGTATTTTCACCGGTTACTTGACCATGTGGATGTGTCGAGCACAACGCACGTTTTGCATGATCCAACATGACTGAAGAATGTGAGCAAGGTTTTCTAGTTGGTCGCAGTTTCCACGACTGAGAAGTGAGTGGTTACTTCGACCATTTGGGGAATTTTAGACTCTAGTTCACAGAAGGCCACAATGAAGCTGGGTGACACTGATGAAGATCGTTAGGAAAATGTAATTTGGATAAAACAGCCAATGGTTAGAGAGTGAAGGGATGGAAACTTTTTAAAGACCATTATCGTCCAACACACCATAGGTCTTATTCATCCACACTGCATCAGCCTCTTCCCTATTCGTCACCGCCACACCCTGAACGTGTGCCGGGATTTCAATATTCATCCTGATGAGACCAAACGAATCATCTTCAACCACATTCCTCAGAATTGTATATTGAATAGAAAACAGTCTTTCAACTTATGATTTGTGTTAAATGGCAATGGTGATAGGTAAACTTGGAATGTCCAGACCGCCCAGGCGAATTGGGGTAGGGAAGTGACTGGTTAGCATGTCTTTTGGAAGACAGAATCAGTGTTGAACAAACTAACAGATTGTACAGTCCGTAGATTTGAGTGTGTTGCAATGGGTTCGGCTAACAATTAGTAGGGGATTCTCTATGGAAATCAAGTTTTGTCTTAGGAGGTATACGCACTGGTATGTCTTTAGAGACATTCTTACAGTTTTATCTAATGACATACAGTGTTGATGATGGCTTTACTCCTCCAGATGAACAAGATACACAGATCAGCGTGTTGGAGGCGCCTAGTTGGTAGGTAGCGTCCGGGTGATTGTTAACAGTTCATCACTGCTTACGGAGGTCTGGTTGTTAGAATCCAGTTAGGTTAATACTGTTTGGACTAGACGGGCCAACCACTTAGAGTGTTCTGCTGCTTGAGACTGAACATTTAACGTTACGTTTGGCTGTGAAACGATGGTTACGCTAGCAGTAGGAGCATGGCTTTTCTGCCAATTCATCGTGTATAAACGCCTCCGAATATCCTCGAGCGAACGACCTGGTGTGTTTGTCCTTCTACAATGTTCAAGCTGTACTTGTTGCTAGTGTATAACACAGCGACAACTTATTTCCGCCTATCAGACAATTGCGTTCAAATTCTCCGATGTACTGTAGACAGGATAGGTACAAATCTTCAGTTTGCGGCATCTTTCTTAGGGAACTTTTTAACAATGTTATGAAAGTTGATCGACTAACAGAGAGCTGGTGGTGCGGTTGTTCGATATAATTTGCTGATGGCAGCTGAAACTAGTGACAGGCTTCAGCTGACACGAATTCAGGCTACTTAACAAACACATTCGGTATACACAGATAGTAAGTTTGGTTTCATCTAGGCCACTTATGTCGGCTTTTTGGGTATCAGTGGTACAAATCTGCACCGTTGTTCTAGTAGCACACGGAATGTTTTTGATTTAATGGAACACATATCAAGTTGATTGTACTAACTAATCTAAATCTGTTTATGTGCTCATTTAATTGGATCGAATAACATTCTCCTCTTATTGTACCGCCTTCCAGAAAGGCTTATATGACTGAGCCAGTTGTAGACAGAACAATATTCATTCTGAAGTTTTGCGTAGCGTCTGTAAAATGCAAGCCTTAAGTTGCTATGTGTTATCTACAGGTTCCAAATTTGCTCATAAAACGGAACCTAGGGGTGAGCCCATTTCTAGTAAATTTCCCCGGCGATATATTTCATTGTTAATGAAAAGTGAACTTTGTTTGACCCGAGTATCAGTAGTTCCACCACTATTCTTTAGGATGCTTAGAAGCCTGTTTGGTCTCATTGCATAATTGAAGGAACGTTGGTGATGTCGATTAAGAAAATTTCTTCCCTCTGTTCACGTTTGGGCTTCCAGCTACGTTGATGAACTGAAGCGTGTTCTGGAGATCACATTTTGCTACTTTCAACCTGATGAATTCAAGTAAACTGCAGAACCACTTGGTCATGGAAAGGTAAGGCGAGTTGTGCACACCTGAAATTAGTCCTCTGAGGCCGGTGTTTGAGAACAGAGATTTGCACGTGCTTCAGCTGACAATAAGGTAAAAGAAATCAAGTGTTGGTTGGGTCATGAAGCATTGTACCTGGTGCAGCGTTATGTGGAGTCGAAGAACTTGAACTGACAAATGAGCAGTCGTTGTCAATACGGTGAAAAAAATTGTTGTAGCCTTCTAGCAGATAGATATCTGTGCTAAGTTTCACACATATGTCTGTCGCTCTAGTCGGTCGCGATTCAGTAGTCCGATCTTGTATTTGATGTCATTCCATGTATGCATGTTGAGCTGGCCATACCAATTTGATTGAGGTACAGCTGTCAACAGAAAAATAAAGAGACTGATGGATAGCTATCAGTAACACAGTTAATGAGCAGGCTGATTTGTTAATTGTTAGAAATTATGTAACGCTCACATTTTGTCACAGATTTTCTGTGTGGGTAAAATTCTCGATTATAAATTATAAACTAGAATTGAGATCTTGTGGCAGCTATTCATCTGTAACGTACATCCACGTTCGAATTACACGCACCCAAGCTGTCACATCTGAGAATTTTGCCACAATAACTGGAGTGATATTCATGTCAACTGATTGTCTCTGGGAAAATGTAAAAAATGTTCTGTTAATTTCCGCCTACGTGCTTGAAGAATTTAATTAAATACCAAAGCTACCGTCAACTGTACACGACATTCAACTTTTGCCGCTGAAGATTTTGAAAGAGATAGGTTTTGAAAGAGCTTGACCAATGTTGATGTGAACATCCTTTACCTATTCACTTAACTAAACTTGACGTGCTACCTTCTGATCAAACAGTATGAAACAATGGGGACATCTTAAAATGATATTATACCACCCGCATCTTCTATAGTTATGAGGCTCTCACATCTGTCCGGGATAAAGACTGCTAGCATACTAGGTCATTTCTCAAGACGGCTTTTGTTTAACGTGGTCTGTGCACAAAAGTTAGTCCACCGGAAGTCTTTACTTACTTGAGAAACTTTTTATCTGTAAAATGAGACCTCCAATCACAAAAAGGACAAAACACTGTGATTTCCGGTTTAAAGTCTGCCTACAATTTGAACCGGATATGCTAGTTTACTCTTTTTTTAACCTCGTTTAGAGAAAAGGCAATCAAAGTACGTTATTAAAAAACAGATCAGGTCATTTGGTTACTAGTTCTGCCAGCTTTGTACCTGTTGAACTTAGTTTGTTATTCAGCCATTTTCCTTTCCTACTCACTGGAACTCATAACCGTTCAAGCATACTGTGAAGCTCTAACTTACATAAACTGGTGGAACTTTCCTTTTCGATTCGGATTTAGAAGACAGTGATTAGTTAGCAGATAATTTACCGACGGAATAACCAGATTTATTAAGCCTATTGAGGTTATCCGTGAAACATATGAATCACGGTGTTTTTCCATAAAATTGCACTAGAAGGTGTCACCTACGAAACTACAAATTCACTTGTGAAGTTCAACATCGATGTAGGCTTGGTTTGAGTCAAGGTTACCCACCAAATGATCAGCCTGAACTTCAAATCAAACGCTGTATCGAAGCATGTGGCAGGTGGAATAGGCTGTCCAAATCCAACATGGGAGCATCATGGACATATGACTTTGAGCGAGGAAGGAGTGCACATAATTGTGACGCTTCTCTGCGCTTTTGTGGTAAAGCCGTGTGAATGACGCTGAAATGTTGTATTCAATCCAATGTAGATAAACGATTACACTACACCGGTTGTCAGTAATCAGGTGGAGGCACGTAACTGGATAGTGAAGTAATCAGGGAAAATATAAAGACGGAATATTGGAATGCCTCCATGCAAGGATCGGTGTTTTCTGTACATGAGCTCGGCGCTGGCAAATACGTGTTTTGATCTGCGATGGTCTTAACATATCTACCCCATATGTTGATTTTTCGAATAAACAAGGATTGTGCTTTCAGTGTTGTTGGCTTGCAAGGCTAATATCAGTGCAAGCAACTTACCGTTTACTGAAATTTCATCATACCATTGCCCACCCTTAAAAATGTGTCATTCAGAAATCTACGGATAGCACCGTTTTCCTAAAAGTGTTTGCTCATAGCTTACTGTTATATTTTTTTAACGCTGACGCAGATGAAATTTCATGCGTGTCGTTTTTGAAATATCATGTTGTTCTGGTTACAGGGGTTATATTAATTGAATTTCCATTGTTAGCTTCATTTATTTTGTCATTTTGAGAAACGAAATAATCAACAGTATGAATAGAAGTGACGTCAGTGAGCTATAAGCTAAAATTGTACATTTTAGGATGTATGTTTAGGAATTACATGCAAAACATAAGGAGGCCTAATTATGTCACCTGATGTATGCGTGACACCTTTTTGAATAACGTGTTAGAATGATATTCAAATATTTGCCATTTTTGCGTTACTAACTACAGTGGGCATGACCTGGTCATCATACATCTAATCACTAAATCAGTTTTAGGTAGGGCTTTGGCTTTGAGAATATCTTGACGGTGACATACCAACTGTTTAAGCAAATTCAATGGCACCTCCGAAATAATGTAACCCAATCTACTAGAAAACGTGATTCAATTGCCCTACGATTTTATTCGTACAAACTACCCTGTGTATGTTTCCCTCGATAAAACAGTCAGAAGTAGACTCAGGAAAAACAAAAACTGAATGTTAGACAGGATCGAGAAAAACAGTGTCGGCTAACCTCTCACGAGTAATGTTTGCAACTAGTGAAATTTGTCCGCGGTAAGATATTATGAACGATTACGGTTGGCAGCACGTTTGAGTGATCTCATTAAAAATGCGTTAGTTTTCTCAAAGAGTAACTTGCAATGCAAAATAGAACAGTACAGTTATTGTGGGATACCGCACTTAGAAATAAAGCCGTACATAGGCGGCTGAATTCCACAACAAATGCTAACATAAACGATTATGTTTAGCACTAAAATCCAGCCGGATGTGAGCAGTCAGTTTCGTGCATGCTTGTGGTCATCATTTGGTGCTGGGTGGCAACATCTAAAAAACCGATCGTTCACTTCCTCAACAGTTTGATCGTTAAACAGGTAACCAATAGATATAAATCTTCCTAGTTCTCTTGGTAGACCGAGCTTATAAACCTTTCCTATCAATGCTGCCGATATCTGCACTGATCTAAGTATTGTACTGAGTGTTCGATAGACGGTAAAATCGTTCACAAGCGTCATCCGTTCTAAAGCGAAAAAGTCGTTGATATGTCTTTAAAACCCAAAACACTGCTATGTGAAAGCTATCAACTGTTTGACAGAACTGGTTCAGGGATTAACAGACAATTACAACAAAGACTAAAAACAAATTGTGAATGCACTTGAGAAGAGAAAAACAAAACAACTTTAATTTTAAAAACACTGGTGTTGAAAAATTACAAATATATCAGTCAGTCAATTCTATAGAGCCGTTTTGAAAAGACGAGGATTATGTACCACTAGTATGCACTTCTAAAACGTATCAACACTTTGGTGTACAGAACTTTATCTATGAAAATGAATTAACTATGTTCTATCAGGAAAATAACCTTCCAAACGCAGGACGACTTGTAAGTGTTTCTAATAAACAATACCAGATTGACAGAAACAGTACAATGTGTCAAGGTGAATCGAACTATGTTCACATGTTCACAGTCCGGATGTCCAGTAAAACAAGATTTAAGTGAAAGACGCAGAAACACACCAAGAAATGAATTTATGCAAACGTATGCAAACTTATCAGTAGTCAGGACATTACCGCACAAGCTTAATCAACTATAATCTCTTATATTGTGTGGGAACTCATGATCTCCCGGTCATGCGTTGGAGTTACCTCAGAAGGCAGTGTGTCTCTTGTCAAATTGATTCGGCAAATTCAGCATTTTGAAATAACATTTCGTTTATGATTAAAATGTGGTAAACAGCACGGTGGTCAGCACGGTTGTTTCTTGAGAACAGATACCGGAGTTCAAACTGCAGTAATGACGACAATAAGTAGTATAGAATAACCGCCCTATAATGATCTTCTCTACAAACGATCATCTTTTCACGACTTCCGCTCTAGTTTAGTAACTTTAAACAGTAACTGAACTGTTTTGCACAGCTCTGCATAACTCAGTCTGCCCATTCTGTGCGGTGAACGGTTGTTTTGTATACACAACCTCTTCATTGTGACCACCAATCACATCGAGTAAAATGGCGCAATGCCAGTTATCAGGAAAAAGCTGGAGCTTACGTCGTCGATAGGTTCTCCTAAAAAGTGATCTCATCCACAGAGTAGTCACAAGGTTTCTATACGAATCAGATCAATAGAGATTATTGCTATGCCAAAGATGAAGACATTGTGATTCAACTATAAGTTCATCCATGAGAGAGTCTGAAATAACGATGGAAAAATGCGTTTTCCTGAAACGGAAATTTCTCAGTAGCTAGTATGCAATCAAACACACTTACAAACATGCGAGCTGATACGAATTCAACCAAAAACGTTTACTAGGCAAAAGATTGAGCGTAAGCTCTTCCCGGTGTTCGCGTATGAAACGAGCATAGCTGAGTTTAAAGAAATAATCAATTTTTTAAAATCAGTGCTCAAGATCAGTATTCGTAGAACAGGCAAAGCGGTGATAACCTGCTTTATTTTACAAAACTTTTGCAATGCAACTGACATGAATCTGCAGATGAATCTTCCACAAAGACACTGTTGTTGACTACTCGGAAGTTGATGTCTACTTGTCGTTCGTTTAGTCTTGATACAAAAACTGTTACATGGTCGTCAAATTCTAGCTCTTTTTTCAAAGCGATAACAATGTTAATGAAGTGAGTCGATCGCAGTCCTTAATTTGATTGTTCCAGGATACTGTCCGTCAATTACATGAAATGCTCACAGTCCATGGACACGACGGCTATTACAGATAACTTTTGGAAGGCGGTTTTAGACTGTTGGGTCACCAATATTGCTATCCAATTTCATCGTAAATTTCTTCAGTTTCTCTTAATGTTTCTATAGAACTGCACAGCTTTCAGCCTTGCATTCAGATAAACAGTAACTGGCGATGGCGACATTTTCTTGGGTGAACTCGAACATGGTAAAGCACTCCTCTTTGATGGCCTCCTAACGGATGTTTGTTTCAGAATGGCGAGCAGCCAACAGATTTCAGCTTCTGAACTGTGGGTACCTTCTGCAAAACGGTGAAAGGCGCGTATCGTGTAGACAAACATACAAGATCACAATAGTTCGCTAATAGCTACAACAAGATGAGTGCGCTGTTGATGGATTCGCAAATGATTGGCATACTGGTCGATTCAAGAAGAGGGTATTCAAGAGGCATAGGCTTACGAGCTTGATATGGAAAATTCGACCAAAGGACGTCACACAGATGTCAATCGATTCCTCCGGCTGTTTTAATAATGTCGAAATTGATGTAACGCGCCTTTTCCTTGCCAAACGTTCTAATACGGTTTGACTGCTTGACGCGAGTCCCTGCCATGCGGCTTCACCCAGTCTACTTGCGCAGAGACAAGAAGAACACGATTGCGGACAAACACGCTGTATTGCCAAATACCAGTTCGACAAACGAATAAAATGCCTGTAAATATATATCATGAACTAGTGCCCAAATATGGCCATTTACTTGTTGATTCACTGTCTGCTTGTTTAGGCCACTTCGCTGCCAAGTGGCCAAGTAAGGCCAATTCCATAGGCGTTGGTTCTCGGGCTGGCGTGACACCCACGCTCACTTGCACGTCACTTGCTAGTTGGTCCGAGGTGCCCCTCAGTGTTTTTTCTGATTTCGTCAGCCGTCACCGAGGGCCTGACTGGTTTGCAATGAGGACTGATTTCCTCAGCCGTCACCGATGTCCTTATTAGATTGTTTTGATGAATTTGCCTCCTAACAGAAATAGAAAGTTCTTTCACCACTAGTGAATCAAGTGCGTTTTTTACTGACCTCCTGTGAAATATGTTGCATTTTGCAGCAATGGTTTAAATACACTGGGGAGTATAAACTGAAATCCAACTTTGGCAGCCCGCAGTGGCACCTCAGAGTGTTTTGTACCGCCATTGACTTTTACACAAAAACACGTAGCTTGAATCTTTTGACAAGATAGTGCAACAAGACACACGTCATATAATGAATGGCCGTCTAATATTCCAAGTTTCGGATTGGTTGGCGTACGGTCTGTATTTTAGTCTGCTAGTTGACCAACTAGGACCGCCACAGAAGAAATCTTAAGATGCACGTCAATTTAGTCAAACGTTTCCAACAAGACTGAGGATGCATATCTTACTAGCTTTGTCAGTGTCTCTCTATTTATGTCGCGGCCACGTTTACAAGTATATGATGGAACATTTTTGGGTTGTAGGGTTTGAAAGATAATCTTTTCAGAAGACCTTGTAAATATATTGAGACAATTAATTCAACAGCGTGAAATGTTTTTCTAACCGTGTAGCAGAATGTTATCTTCTTGACTTGTTCTTTCATTTTCTCTTGATTCTTTCTATGCAGTCGTTTATTGTCAAGTGTAACATAAATTAGACAAGATACAACGTTGCACAGACGCCAAACTACTGGCTAACCGATGGATGATCTATAGAATCTCAGTGTAGTGACAAAGACTGGTTTAATTATTCATGAATTGCTGAACAGTTAGGCATTTCACAGCCGAGTGTAGCTTATCTCCCGGTCAGGACACTGGTGAGTAACACGGGAAGATTTAGCGACACACATCTCAAGTGTCATGTTTCTTTCAAAGTAGGTCATCCGAATAAATTCACCCGAATTAGCAAACTGATAGTCAATGTGGATGTAGTTCAACTTCAGAAAATGCAGATCAATATCCACTTATCACGAACGCTAGTTTGCAGGCGGATAATAAATGGCCGACCAAGTTTAGTCTATGTCAGAAGGGAATGTATCAGCCAAACAGTCTGTTCCGTAACCTCAGTAAACGGGACCCAGTGGTTCAGTGAATAAATGTCTAGATTTTCACTCTGCCACTTGCGAGTTCGAGTCTACAAATTACACGATGCATTAGAGGCACGACAGGACAGGAAAAACCGTTCACTACTCTGGTATTGAGTTCTGAAGCTAACGTTTTCTTGAAATTTTTCAGGTTGGCTGCAAACTAGTTTTTTTTTCAGACTAAAAGAAAGAGAAGTACAACAGTCTTGGAAGACTTTGCACACCATTGCTAAAAAAGATTCTGTCTAAAATAATGCAATGCTCACTATAGAGGCCCTTGGAGATGATAATTTGGAGTTGGCTGAATTAAGTTTCATTTCTTGAATGGTCGATCGGAGCAAACCAAATTTCCTGCAACACACTTCCGTATAGTCTTATTCTCAAAATAACGTCATGAACATTCTCCATAGCATTGATTTTGTTCAATCCTTGTTATACTAAATAAAGACAGTTCTTTAATAACTAGCCAAAAGACAGAAGTAATGGCAAGATCCGCCTTCTAAAACATTGATCGATTTGCCAAATTAAGACCGCATGTTCACTATTCATTGGGGATATTAAGTGCATGCGGGTTACCCATATTTACTGTTCACTTTAAAGAAAACGTATAGACAAGGGCTTGACTGATTCAGTCGATAAAATTTTCCACATTCGTTTATATGTTTAGTTCCTTCGTAAACAATAGTTACTTCCAGTACTGTCCTAAAATGCGTTACTTATTTATGTTGTGCGTGCTACAAATCTTACTTTGTGAAATCGCTGAAACTGGTGAGTTTTCCGGTTTGCCCACCGCACAGATCTTGTGAATTGCACTTGATACTCAACACTCTACTGTTTTCGGTTGATCTTCTTATAGGGTGTGGCATATTATGCGTTATACAATAACTTACTAACTCCTTTAACTTTATCATACATGTTTTATTTTTTCACACCATATGGGGAAAACTTTCAAAATAGAAAATGAAGTGATTCATTTAAGCTTCTCTATTTTTCAAGATTCCAACCCGTTTTTTTAAAAAAATACTGATATTAATTTTAAACAGTACTGCCTTGCAAGTAGCCAATATTTTTAACCCTGCTTCATCGGACTCTGTCTGAAGGAATATTGTTTCTCTTCGGTTGAAATTGTAGACCCTAAGACTTAAGTCTTATCAGTGCCATTGTCTTTCAGTTAGTGAGTAGTGATTGGTTTATTCATATGTATGTTATCGTTTAACAAGTCGTTTCGGAACCACTAATTCTGATAAATGTGGTAAACGATTGAAATCGAACCATAGCAAATATCATTCGGTTACCATAACTGCGATCTTCAATATCATCTAGTAGAGAAAGGAGTTGAAATTTGTTGAACTACTCTGAACCAGATCGAAACATCACCAACTGTTAGCAACCTGATTTTGTTGAGCTGTCAGGTTTTTCTTTAACTTCCTGTTGTATGAGTTCATTGTGGAATTTGAAGACTTTGTCCAGTGTATGGATGTTTGCAACTAGCTCTCTGCTACTGAGTATACATTCTTAGCCATCTAGGTGCGTCACTAACGACGTAGTTTTGTTGAACTATAAAACAATGAAATGTTGATCTTCAAGTGATACTTCAACGTGTCCGGTGTATTGTTTTATACTGTAAAACTTGATATTATCAAATTTGAAAGGTATTCTTATAGGAAGTCAATTTTGCAAACAACTGTTTTCGGTCATTCTCATCAGGAGTTTACAATTACATAGGGTAAGTGCGAGTTATATATGAAAGTTATAACATGTCAAATAGATAATCAAAAAAATCACAGTCTACTGGGGAAGGGGGAGAGTGTTGGTCAGTGTGTTCGAGTGTTACACATGCCTGTCATGATACATGCATTCATCAATATAGAGGGGTTCATGACTGCTCGGGTTGCAAGTGAATGTGGAATGATTGACCAAAGGAGGTAAAGGGTTTGTACGAGTTGTTTTTGGGCACATAGCCAGAGGTTATGGAGTCTGATAGCAATAACCTAGGCCACTGATAACAATCTCACTCTGACAGCTTTGGAGCAGGATTGATGAACCTTGTAGGTGATTTCTGATAGGGCTAAGAAAAGTAAAAATTACAGAATAAACCAAAACTTGATAATTACTCACAGGTTTATGCTTAATATACATTACCCCTTGTTATGACATGACTCTTCATCATAACTTCCAGACTAAAAGGTTGCCTAAGCCTGAACAGCTACTTACGGACTATAGTGAGTGTTAAATAAAATATCACTTTTAAATAGAGCAAAACTCCACAACTAGTAGCATGTTGATAGGTGCCAAGAATTTAGTTAACTTGTTATTGAACGTCAAATATCTGAATGCTAATGTCACATTCTGACGGTTTTTCCTGTCAGCACCTTTGAAAAAGAGGCATAAAACTCGGATTTTGCTTTTGTTAGCAGTTTCTCTCCTTGGCTAAGTCGGGATCAGAACTTCAGCCACTCTTTCGAGGTAGCCGTGTTGACCATTATGCCTTTGAATTCTCATTAATCTTTACTGAATTCTGATATCTGAACTCCAGACAGCTATCACTTGTATACAGTAGCCAGTGAGCTGGGCCGTCTGTACAGGAGGTGCAAATGCTCCCTGTGAAAACGTGGCCAAAATTTAAATCTTCGAGGTGGCAAGAAGATGCGTTACTGATGAGGTCATACAAGAGCAAAAACTGAGTATGGTGGTTGGTTTCTTAAGAGACCGGCTGGGAAGTCTGTCTCAAGCGTCGAAGCTGCAACCATGTATGAGTGATGTTCAACATGAGAGTGTAAAGTATAGTATAACGTGAAACAGCTGGGTGAAACTTTCAGCACTGCTGCATGACTCCCAAAATCCAAATACTTATTTAGCTGTTTAAAACGTTGGCAATGACTTTGCCAAAATACTGAGGATTAGAAATTCAGATTTGGTAATAACCATCACGACAATTCATCCAGCGGAAATCTGTACGCAATTAGCCATCAGTCGGTCTTTTTGTTTGGACTCAGCAGAGTGGGACAAGACTCAGTGATTTGTGAACTCATTTGATCGGTCCACAGATTTGCAAACAACACTTGTGAGTGTGAAGCCGGCAGATGGTTAACAGATGTTTCATGTTGTGGTTGTACCAGTGGTGAGTGTGTGACCAATTCTTTTGCGTTACTCACTGAGAGGTACTATCTGTGTGACTTTTCTGATTTGGAAACAATAGTAGATCAGAAGAACAATACCAACTGCGTCTAATCGGAATTGAGCAGCAAGTGGTTGGAGCAAACTTTCAAGTAGTTAACTCCATAACACTGTTTAAAAGGGAGGCAACTTCATAATCACTAAGTCGTAAATACATAAGTTGGTTAGTCTTTTGGTTTCATCGATTCATTGAGCATTTAGTACGCATATGGCTACAAGTGTGATAATCAATCACTTAAGCTGTGTACACACCCCAATGATCGATGGTAACAAGCATAAACTTGGACACGGTAGCAAGTGTTGGCAAAAAGTAGGGTCAGAATAGAACGGATGGTTTGGTCATAAATTCACGCTCAGTACAAACTACTGTGCTGCCTTTGGAAAACATTTGTCGGATGCAAAAGCTTGCCATATATGCCTGAAAAGATGCGGATAGTAGACGACGGTGAAGAGATATTATGAGTCAATAGCCTACAATAATGAAAGAACACAGAGTGGCGGTCACTACAGCTCAGCTGTAAGTCTATATTTTATGGAGTGAGTAGGGGGAAAAAGCATGTAACGTTCACCCTGTCAGATATAAAAATATTTCTTCTCTTGTCAACAGATGTAAAACATTTTTGGACCACTGTAGAGCTAGGGATAGGACACTCATTGGCCGCTGCATGAACGAAAGTTCTTGGCCCGATTTCGACTTGGGAACATTCATGGGGAGATTTCATTATTCAGAAACGTATATTTATCAGCCTAATGGGCTGAACTTAGATCTTGTGAAAAGTGTCAATTTAACATTCTAGTCTTAGTGCACGTCGAAGGGATGAATCCGATGTCCCAGAGCAACAGCCATGAGGGATACATCATGTCCACCATGATTATGTGACACGAACTGACAATGATTTCGATATGAGTTTAAGCGGGCGAACTCAATGATTTACCTACATATCGATTAATCTCTCAAAAATGACGCGTGCGAATCAAGGTGGCAGTCATGGACCGAAACTCCTTCTTCACTTAGTTGTTTACGTTTTTGCACTCAACCGGCGATTTTTCGTCCATTCTATAACTACCACTTGTTTATGTACATTGGTTGGTGACGTCTTCTATAGTGCAGCGTCGGGACTAAGACTGCAGGATACTGTTGTCAAATCTTGCACGAGTTGATAAAAACATGTTAAGGGGTTTCGACTTAGCGGCCATTGACCCAGGTCACGATCATACTTCCAGATCATTACAGGTCTGCATACGCTGTTGAGGTATGTGGACGGTCATAATCGATCCCTTGACCTCAATGCAATATCCAATATACCGTATGTGTTGTGGTAACGCTAACAGAAAATTCGACTAGCAGGAATGGTTTTGAGGTCAGGTTTGAATATAATTATCCACTGAAGATCTAGCTGGATTAACAAGCCCCAAAAGCTATGATGGTCAGGTAATGAATAGGGCTCCCACTCAAAGAACTACCCATCAACTATCTATCGAGACGGGAGTTCGTTTACTTTCGCTACACTGCTTCGCCGGAAAGTGAATCTTTTGTCCCATTTTGGGTTAAACCTCTTTGAGCTTGAGTAAAACTTTTCAGCATAACCTGACTGTATTATGTTGAAATGTGTCACAGTAATAAGTTTAACAACAGCTGACAGCAACGTGCATGAAGTCTCACTTCATAGAGTAAACACTATGAGAACAACAAACAAGTAAGCTTTGTCTTCTGTGGTTGATTATCAGGCAAAATTTAATATAATAGATACGAAAACCCTGGGCACGGTGTTAAAATGTCCGCGAAACGGAGATTTCGGACTACGTGTTTATTAACAGTTACACAGTTGCTGTTAGGAAACGTAAGTGTGATTGATTGTGTATCCGCGCGAACTTATGAGCGCAGAGGTCAGGGGTGTGCCTTCGGATACCAACGGTCTCGGCAACATTCAGCATTGGGAACCTCAAGATTTCTGTTCGATATCATGACACTCGGTAGACAGTCTAAAAAAAACATCTTTCTTACTGACAGAACGATTGGAGTCGGTCAAATGAGCAGTAGTCGCACTGGAAACCGATTTGGTCACATCACTGTCCGGTCACAAAGGATGATGTTCTTGCATTCTTCCAGACAATCCCTTCATAGTAGGATCAATGTACGATGCTCGACACGCGAAAATAGGAGTGTCTTTGAGTTGTTACAAGATAGTATGTGTTGAACGGAAACTGGCACACAGTTGAGCAGCAGGATAGGTTGTTTCGACTGACTCTTTGGACTTCCTTGCGACAACTTCGGCCACGGGTTTCCTGTTGCAATCGACACCAATGAGCACGCAGTACATATTAACTGAGGATGACTCAAGTTTCAATTTGAACACCGGCACCGCACTCCGAATATACCAACCGGCCTAGTGTGTTCGGAAATAACTGATCCTGCCTTGGATTTAGTAACCTTTCTTAACTCATCGACTGACTATCAATCTCACCCACCCCTAACTGCTCGATGCAAAAAAGCGTTTTGTGTTAATGTAAATTTGGAACAGACACGTCAGTATGAATTGCATGAACTTACTAGTTTTCATATTTCAACTGCTTTGTTTAAATAGTATCGTGTAGCCATCTTGCATGAACACTTCTTCTAGAAGGTCCAATTTAGTTTCAAACTTGCTATTGGTGAGAATCTGGAATGTATTAACCTTCACACGTTGCTGGAGCTTTCGCCTATGATTCATTGGAACACAGGTGTCAGAATGAGTGTACTAACAAGTCCAAATCCGTTTCCTCTACACTGTTTGTTGAATGAAACCATTTTGTTGTCTTCCTGTGCTAAAAGTGAGAACATTTGTCCGACTGCTACTCTGATTCTGATGAATTTTCTACTAGTGTAGTGAGGGGGAACGACCGTTCTATACTACTCACACCACTGCCATTCAATAATGGGGACCACAGCAAAGATTTTGACATTGGATTAGCCGCAGGGAAAATACAAGAAGAAACATCGGATTGCAACATCGCACGAAGTGGTTCACGGTATATGCAGGAACTGAGCAATGACATCTGTGACAGACGTGACATTCTGGATCCAGTACCATACACAGATGAGTGTTTTTGTTTGTTGTCTGTTGAAACGCATAACCCACGTTATCGATAAGTGGCTTGAGAATAAGACAACGTTATGAGCAAGTTGTAATACTTTACGTTTAAACCACCTCGGGTGACCCTCCTCGGGAGTTTTGCTTTGGTAAATAAATAATCCTTGCGCCATCCGTGTTCGTGGTTCACAACACTAGCGTGGACTGAGTTAGAAACTGACGTAACACTTTGTGTGGAAACCCTCAATGATGAGGCAAAAATTTCGTCTATGTAATCCCTATAACATGTGAACTCTTCATTGATAAAACGTGAATGATAAGTCTCCAGCTTGCTTATTGAAATTGTAGCTGAGAGGGGATACATAGGCGATCCCATTGCTACTCCATCCCCCCATTGATAGAGTTTAACGTTAAAAAGAAATCAAAACTTATTGCTGCAAAACGTCAGCATCAGTTCATCTTTTGATATGTCCACACGTCCATTGCTACGTTCAACACAATCACACAGACAGTCAATCGGGTACTATTGATGTATCTTCGTAGATAGCAAAGAAACGTGGAGTGAAAACTCATTTGCTTGTTCAGGCCTACGTCTTGAATTAAGTCAATGAAATAAAACCTGTCCTGGAGGCCACACCTGATGGGTTGAAGCAAACCGGCGCGCTACTTGATCAGAGCGTGGTAACACGAACTGAACGTATTTAAAGCGCAAAACAATTAACATGAACTTTCTTGAGGTTCTCATGAATTCAATAAATATTTTCGACCGAATATACGACACATAGGCGTAGCATTCAAGACCAATTTTTCAGTTACTGTTTGAGACAACCATCCAGATGCTAAATTCGAAAATGGAATGCAGTCACTGTGGAATGAACGTAACAGGAAGAATTCTGTCATCAACTTCATACTAAGTACTCTGGGTTGAACACTGTCCACAAGCTGTGACTAGCCGAAATCCCGAGAAACATGAAATGTGGATGGATGATAGAACAGTCATATAACTGTATAAACCACTCTGTATTGAACATGCGCTGTGCTTAGCTCTCAAATTGAAGTTCACTGAAGGTAGCGACAGAGCAATAGAGATGTGGAGAACCTGATTCAGACAAGGCCTGTTGTCTAATTCGAATACTGGAAAATAGCCCACTGTGTGTGTCCAATCTATTGGAGATATTTCGATATCACACCGGTTGTTCAATGTAACTTAGAATTCCAAGACAAATGGCATATATCACTACTGGGCAGAAACACCAACATATGCATCCAAGGACAATCAAAACTGTGTATATGTGATGAAATTCTACTCGATTCACCGCTTATCCAAACCCCGACACAATAGGAGTTCTAACAAGGAACCAATCAAAACGTCGCGTTGAAGATACTACACCAGGATTGGACGAACAGTCACAATGTTACGCCTTCTGTGATTCGCTTATTTCTTTGTTCCCTATTATACCAATTAACGTTCAGTTTGTGACTTTGTATGTGCTAATACGATCAACCAATGGGTGACTATGATTTCTTTAATACTGTTGTACATCCATAAATTCGGCTTCTTGTCTCATGAATAGGAACTGCTTACTGCAACTAGTACGAGGTCTTCTCCTTATTACTTGCATGGGAGGTTTCAATCCGAGTACGATTTCTAGGGCTATTCGAAGTCCCTAATTCCGAGTATTACAGTATAACACTAGGATGAGACCAAACTGTGAAAAGTCAGGGCTTCGGTTGGATTCGAACCAGCGACAGAAACACCGTGCCTCTACGCGGCAAGCGCTGTACCAGCTGAGCTACGAAGCCACGCCAGGAGCTCAACAGTGGCGTTGGTGGCGTCCAGCGTGAACTGTTTGAGAAATCCTGCCAGGGCAGTTGATCCCCTGGATCATTTGGTGGATTCCATATTAGACAGTGGGACGAGTGGGTAACCGAGTCCAAGTGTGAAATTTCCGAGTTCCTGGCGCGGTTTGTCTGTAAAATATGCTGGTGCATAGCATTGGAATGTCTAACGAAGATAGTAGTGTTACAAAGCCATGAATAAAAATGTTTGGTGTCGCCTTTCTGCCAACAGCAAATTAAACATATGTTAGCGTGGTCGAAAAAACATTCAAGATTTGTGACTTAATAGCGAAAGAACGCATAATGTTGCGTTTGAGTCTCGTGTTAAAAATCAGCTCAACTCATCTGAATATCTGATTCATTTGGATTTCGTGGATTCAGTCATATGAAACAACCACCAAGCAAGCTAATACTATCATGAACTACTCGAACGACAACTGAGGGTTCATGCATTACGGAACGTTTGCCTATCCTTCCATTGACAATCATTTACAGACAGTATACTCAATCGGTCATGTATGATGTAGATTTTAAAATCTTAGGTGATCTGGATTTCAACGTTTTGAACAACATGCATCAGATTCATGTCCTGTTATGACAGAACTGCCTTTATTGATATGATTTATATTAGTTTACAGCGCAGTTGAAAGTATATAATTTAACTGAAAACCAAATGTTTTTAATCTTTGCTAATTTACACTGATCAAACATCGCTCGCTGATTGATTGACCGTCAAAGAGCTGGACTTGAATCACCTTACTGGGTTTGTTGAAATAGCTTTTGTGTAACTGGATTGTGTCATGGACTCGCAGTCATGCCTCAAGATACCGCAATGAGCACCCCATGATACACTGTTGAAATGTCTGTTTTCGGGGAAATCACTTTCGTAGCTATCAGACTGCTATCCTAGTTCTAACTCCTCAAATACCTCTGGGGACCATCAATTTAAAAAGACAGAATATAAGTCCAACTGTAGCGAAAAAGCGTCCAATGAAGCAAAATCTTTATTGTTCATTCCGCTGGTTGCAATGCTACGCGCGCACTAGCGTTTATGAACCAGAATTTCGGTCCACAACTGCCATCGATTTCCGATCACACTGTAGTGGATTGTCACCCCGGAGGGGCGAGTATTCAAACACTTGGCGGAATACCTCAACGCGGGGAAGGCACGTCCACAAACCCTAAACAATCAGATGGCAGACAACAAGAGCAATCGGATGAGTCATCGCTCGATCGGATCGGACCATAGGGCGAGACATGGCATGCAAAATAGGATGGATAACCAAATCGGAAGTGCAATTATTCCAACACTCGGGGGAATATCTCGACACGGTCGTAGAGGACAGGCAAAGCTCACAATGGGTAGATGGAGGACAACACGAGCGACTGGACGAGCTCTAGCTCAACGAAATCGGATCAACGGACGAAGATTGGTAGGCGGAAAACCCCCGGATGAAAGGCGCCGGTCACACATCTAAGCCAGGCAGAAGTGTCCGTGACGTGCGATCGGAAACCGGGGCGGTGTTGTGGACTGGAATTGGGATTCAAAATCGCGAGCGCGTTTGTGGCATGGTAACTAGCGTGTTGGGCAATAAAGATTGTGCCTTGTTGGACGCCTTTTCGCCACAGCACGAAGTGTACACTTCTGCCCGATTTATGTGTGACCGATGCCTTCTTTCGAGGGGTTTTCCGCCTGTCACTCCTCGTCCGTTAGTTCGATCTCATCGAGTGATGGCTGTTTCGGTCCCTCTTGTTATCTGTAATCTATCCGCCGGGGAATTTGACCGTATTCTACGACCGCTTCGAAATATTTCTCTAAGTGTTGGACTAATGACGCCTCCGGCCCCGTCGTCCATCCCATTTAGTCTGTCATCTCTTGCCCGTTGGTCCGATCCAGTCGAGCCATCCAGTCACTCACGCTGTCGCCAATTCACTATCAGTGGACATAACTTCCTGCGTCGAAGTATTCCGCCGAGTGTTGGAATACTCTCATCTGCGGTTTGGTAGTCTACCACACATAGGTCTACATTTTAAAAACGAAATTGGGGGTTGTGAGATTACATTGGGAGGAAAATGTAACATTTCAACCAAAATCTGCTATTACATATCAGTAGCCAAAATGCCGTTCAGTAGGTTCATTGATTCCTGTGATTTCAGCTTTAAAAGATGTCACAGTCAAGGGGTCATTAGAGTTAATAGGAGAGTTATTATATTCGCTCTTGAGGCTGTCATACTATCTGACCATTAATCAAAAGCAAACGTGGCGCAATGGTTACAAATGATAATTCGGTGGTGCTAACTCTGGGACAAGTGGCACAGTGGATAACATAAATTATCTGATGAAAGCGTGACAGAGATATCTAGATTTTGACTGTGACAAGGATATGCACTGACGAACTCTTAAGAGCGAACATCAAATCAAATACTTCTTTTTGAAAGCAGCTGACTGATGAGTCTGTGAAAATGCTAAATCTGTCGTTAACAGTGCTTGTTTTCCAATCTAAAAAGTGGAGTAAACTTCATTTTCCAAGATTCATCCATAAGACAACTACTGAAGCGATTTGTCCAAGTTCTAAACCAAACCAGAAAATGTACATTTCACTAGTCCCTTCAAATCCATTAAGGCGTGAGTGTCAGAGCAGTAATTCAGTCGGATCCATTTCCAGTTCGTGTGTCCACTCACGTTCTTTCTTAAATATAATTCACCCTTTCGTTTCTTTCCATTCACTGGGTTCATTTTTGTTATCGATGCAAAAAATGACTTCTGTAAACGATTTAACCTTAACCTTAGAACCAAAAGAACCAAAAGATCATTCTGGTAAAGTTGTAGGCAAGCAGCTGATTGAAGTTTGACTGCGCGATAGTTCTCTGTGGTAAAGAATGCAAAATG
The DNA here is from genome assembly GCA_013368495.1 of Paragonimus heterotremus. Lineage (NCBI taxonomy): Eukaryota > Metazoa > Platyhelminthes > Trematoda > Plagiorchiida > Troglotrematidae > Paragonimus > Paragonimus heterotremus. The sequence goes on from LUCH01000167.1 coordinate 176,516, forward strand.
CGTAATTCCACAGATTCCATGGGTTGACGTATCGGATGCACAATATACATAGGAGGACCATACGTGGGTCGGAAATTGGATGTACATTTCTGAAAATCTTCAGTGTCGAGTTGTGTTGTGCACATAAGTTTGAACTGTGCTATATTAATGAACAGAATACGAGGATTACACAGTTTAATAAGTAACCCACAGTGTTTACAGTACTGATTCTTCAGGACATATAAGCCATCCAACAATTCTACGTTATATGTTTACCATTCCAGCTCGGCCTAAGGGACACCCAGGACTCCCATGGTATGTACACAAAGAACACCTGGTCCGTAAATATGACAGAGGGCACGAGATTTCGCAAGCTTCACCCAATCGCGTCCAGGTGGACGGTAAGATTTCGTTTATTCTACCTTTACACAACCAATGACTCTGTTGGTCATTGTGATATTGAACGACTTTTACATTTGCCTAGCAGTGACAAAAAATGATATAGGGTGCCTGGAAGTAGCCATTTAATTTGACGTCGTCTCCCCATAAACGCAATAGAGACTCATTCAATGGGATCATACTGTGTGTAGTAAGATCATAAAGCCACCCAATCTCGTGCAACCAATCTTGTCATGGTATATTGTAAAACGTCAATTTATCTTGACCGATAAATTAAAATCACTATTAATCAGTAAGGTGAACTATGAGGAGTTTCTGATTTCCTGAGTAGCAAACTAGTGGAGGAAGTTGCAACAAATGATAAGTCAAACTTTCAACATGTAATCGACCCCAAAAAACCTGATTGGATGTCGTACCAGCGTTCCTTTTGCAGTGTCAATGTATCGTTTCAACAATAAAACCAAACGCAAACAAGCAAGGGTTAAATTACTTCATTCCAACTTTTAAACTTTTGTTAATCGCATTGACTACCTGTAGATATTTGCCTGTCGACCGATTATCTTCGCACGCATGGACTACAGTTTACGCGATCTAAAAAGAGTTTACCACGACGAGTTGCGCTTATTCTTGTAATTGTGGATAGGCCTATCGGATAGTGTACTACTGAAAGTTTACAGTCCCCTACATACAGTGTGATAAATAATTAGAAAAATTCATTTAATGTTTTCAAAAAATTGCGTCTTATTTGTTTACTCTCCAGAATCGCTCGACAGTGAAAATACTTCTCAGCTGATCGCTATTCGCTTGTCAGTTGTCTTCCCTACCAAGCACATGTCATTTTCTGCAGGCCATGCTGAGTCCCTCTCAAGAGGTTGAAATTCTCCAAACTATCAGAGTTCACACATTTTCACTCAGATATCTATCAGAAATTGAACGTGTTCACTACTGGCGAAGTTAGGTATCAGCACCACTTAGCAGCTTAAGCAGGAATATCTCCTTATTGTCCTTTGTTTAAACAGTTTGGAGAGATCATACGCAATATCCGATCTCGACTAAGAATTACTCCTTCTGTTTCATTGGGCGTCTAATCATACTCAACCGTACTTAAACGGCGCTCCTTTTTATTGTTGTCAAATTAGGTGAAAATCTCTTCAGTAATAAGTAACAGCATATCATGGAATTGAAATTCACTAAACGCCATTTCATTTCGAGAAACAACGAAAATGGAGATAACCACTTTTCTATACTGGATCCACGCTAATCTAATATAGCCTATCCGTCCGAGTGGTGTCCAGGTCTCAGCGGGACGTTTCCAGCTTACATATCTGTATGAATGGTTACGCGCTTTCTAAACTAACAAAAACATTCGGCTGTCGTCTAGAGTGAAATTCTTCCCCCTTTTTCCTTGTTGCTCTAGGTGAGCAGCAAACCTAATTCACAGATTTCGATTTCGTTAAAGTATACGGCTGATGTCTTTTTCGTTGTTTGTCAGTCAAGGATATCATGCTGTTTCACATTACCAAGTGTAATTACCGACTTGATTGGTTGGTCCAACATATACACCTTATTATTTCGCACTTCTTAATGCACTAATGAATGACTTTCAGGTATTAAGGGTCTGAAATACTGTAATCTTTGAGTGGTTGGAATTCAAGGCCTTCCAAAACACCAGTTTGTAACGTAATTACAAGCTATATTGTGTCATAAGTGAATCGGATTTGGGCACACCAATGGTATTTTTACTAACAGTCATAAACCTATATTCTATAATTTACGTTTTGAATCCTCTAAACTCCCCATACCTTCCGTTTTGTGAACACATTCATTCTCCCAACTGATTACTGTGTATTCCGATAATTGTCACTGTTTTGTTACTGAAGATTCTAAGCTGTTTTAACTTCATGCAATACAAATCTAGTGGTAACAGTATTTTTCGTTTCATTCTCAAAAGCCAAAGCTCTGAAGCCTGTAAATTGTTTTAATTCAAAATTTTATTTGGTTCTAGTAATCAGCTTGATGTTGATTTTACAAAGTGAGTAACTAAAACCTCAAGTAGATCCGCTCAACAACAAATATGTGCTCATTCTGACACCAATGATACTCCAGTCCTCTCCTCCTAGCACGATCTGCCATTGATTGAACAAAGTTTTTCAAAACCTTTCACTATAAAAACCAAACCGTCTCACAATTGTCTGTTAGAAATGTGGTTACATAAATAGCTTATATATTCAGATCCTAGTGTGTATAAAGCGGTTTCACGATTTGACTTACCTCGATTGGTGCAAGCCACTGAACAGATATATGTTCATGTCTCGTGATAAACTTTCTGATGCGTTTTTTTTAACCGGAACTCGTGTGGTATTCCGCAGTGAACTGTTGGCACGTAACGATTATGGGTGCGTAAATTTATTTTGAAGAAATATGTAAACCTAACAAGGTAGGTCATATGCTGGTTAATAACATGATTATAAAAGCGTAATCATTTCAAGTCTCCACAGAAGCATTCAATCATAAACAGTCGATAGTAGCGAAAACGAAAATGACATACTCTTTGTAGACTTAGCTACTTCTAAGGGGTACGTATGAAAACAGAGAGATTACCTTTTAATAGCGTTTAGATTCGATCCAGACTTTTCGTGAGTTCAGCACTTCTGGCGGATGTAAAGAACGCAAGAGCTGGTCGGACGTTACCGGGTAATGTCTCTGTGGTGCGGTGTTATGTGGGGTCGAATCCTTTGAAAGAACGCATGAGTCATTGTTTAGAGACCAAAGTCTGCGAGACAGCCCACTCAGGTACTCATTGCGAAGTGAAGTCGTAATTCATTAGTCTGATCTGTAAAATTATGGCCGATTGTATTAATTGCGCTAATTGGCTAACTAGTTCAATCTGAGTAGACGTCCAAGGTTATCTTGGTGACTAATTCACACATCTAATTCATATTTGTGGTGAGTTTCCGGGATGAGTGTTTGACCATTTATGCCTGCGTGTGTATTTGAGTAGGCCATCCGGATACTTAACTAGATTTGACATGGCTGATCGTCGATGGGGACACTCGCAGTATGTTTTATACTAGCCGACTAACTGCCTAAAAATTCACATTTACTTGGTTAAAAGAGAGCAGAATAAGTGTGTGTTTGATAATTTCACACCGGTTCCATCAGACCTTATTACTCGATGGTATCGGCCGATCCACACTTCATCACACATCACTGCAGAGTGTACGCACATCTCTTATCCGGAACAGTGAGTGAAGCTTCGTTTGTGCCATTGTTTTTTTATCAGTCAGATATCTATTCCAACACAGTTTCTTTTATGCTCGTACCGGTATGACGGTAAATCGATCTGACGAAAACGTATGTTCATCACGTGCTTATTTCAGTAAGTGGCCTGTAACATGAAAATGTCGTTCCTGGACTTTCCGCTGGCGACCCAATAATTCTGACAATTTTTAATCGCCAACTCACGATTTTCGGATTTTAGTTATAAAAAAAAGAAGGAAGTAAAAAAATTACAAATAAATCAATATTGTGTATTATAAGTATATTCACAGCTTTCGCCTGCTGTTCACTGGACATTACTTGAAGTCAGTACATTGTTTATATAAACATAACACAGAATAGTGAACATAAAGCTGTACAATTTCAGATTCCCCACTGATATAATTAATTTATAAGGAACTTATGATGTTTAACTGTTTCCGACAATTTGATAAGTTGTGAGTTTACTTTGACGGCGAAAGTTCGGCTGAGCTCATGTTAATTATCAGATTTGTTTTTTTTTTTAATTTAATTCCGAACACTGGAAGAACTGAAAATCTTGTTCCATAGGAATGAACAATGAGAACTGGTACGACTACATTTAAGGTTAGTCTTGTGATTAATCAAAAACCTGATTGAGTGGGGGGATAAATGAGATGATTCACAAAAAATTTCTAAATCGCCGATCGGTATCTTTACATGATGAAGTTAAGAATGACCACTGAACGATTCACTTCCGAATTTCGAATACTTTCACTATGCATTGAGAAACAGGAATTACAAGAGTTACTTTTTGATTCTTCGCTTCATTACGTTCCATATCTCGTCACAATCTTCGAATTTTAATCCAAAGGTTGAACTGTATTCGCGTAGACTCATTAAAATCAGTGAGTCAGATTTCCAGCCGGCAGTCGTATATAAGGTTGGCTGGGGCTGTCAATTTTTATCCGGTCATCTGGCAGAAGTATTGAACTCAGTTATTTACCTGTTTTGTTGGTCTCATTCTTGTCATGAACACACACTTCTGTAGTACGAAGGGACATTTCTCTATTGATGGGTACTAAGTTCGGTCGTGCTTGTCGCTGATTGTGCTTACAGTATGCGGATAGGCTGTCAAGCTTGTCAGCCTGTTTCGTTGACTCAGACTTCACAGTTCTTCGATCACATCAGTTGAACACGCACTTATATTGTTCACATGTATGTGGAATGAAAACGTTATGTATAACTCAATAGTTCTGGGTGAATGATGTTCAGTCATGGTTGTCTGTTGACGTAATTAGAGGTCAGATTTGACCGCTTCATCCGAACAGGTACGTTTCATTACGTTTCGTTGATCTCGCGGTTAGAAAACCTTGAATTGTCAGAGTTGACCAGTAAATGGTATGTCGTGTAACTGCATCCCGCAATAAAATTGTATGACAGGTACATTTTCTAATTATATCCTCCTCGTCAGCGGGTCATCAATAGACCGTTATGTAACAACCGGACAAATGCTGTTATGAAGCTTTTGGTAACATTTTGTTTGACTAGCTTTTGTGAAAAACCAACTACTCACAAAAATATGAAAACAGCCGCAACATAAGCATAAAGTCAGCCTAGTTTAGTTTGGTTCTTTTAGGTTGATGAAGAGATCCACCGCTATTTGAATCTATATACACCAGACGGGACGTGCCTCTTCACTTAGTTGATTACGCAGCTGCTCGATGATGTTGTTGGTGATCTGTATCGAAACCCGTTTGGTTGGTACTTCCGATTTCATTTTCACAGTCCACACCATCCTACGCAGATGTAAACTGGCTGATTTGGGAAGTTGTTGATTTTGTCGTCCTGGCAGACACAACTACGGATCCGTCGGGAAAGCGGACATGATTTCGTCATAAATAGTATTGAAATTTAGGTGTTATCTTAAGGAAGATTGCAACTGAAAGTGTTCCGCCGTCCACAAATAAACCACCAAACTTTATCACTTGAATTACATCAGAGACTGGAAATGTCTTCGTAAATACAGTTGTTTGGAACACATTTCCTTCTACTGACGATCGTGCTAATAGTATCACTATACAAAAGTGCAGTCTACACCAGTTTTCTTTTCATCATTGAGGCAATTGGGATTTCAGTGATGCGTCAAAGACCTATAACTCCAACTCTTAACAAGATGTGTTCTTTCTGGCAGTGAATAATTCACCGAAACCCTTTTTTAAAATTCCTTTTCTTAAATAGGATCCATGTAAATCCGTGTACAGATTGTTGCACAATTCTTATGAAGACTGAAGTTAGCTGTCAGTCACCTTAGTTGAGCTCGAAGGTGATCATATTATTCGACGATTATTTTATATTGATAGGACTGCCCATCTTTTCCCTTATCTCGAGTTAGTGATCCCTTTCCGCGTACTTACAAATGGTGCCTAACAGAACCTCCAAAAGTCTAGGGACTTTACGTTACTCTAATACAAATGTGCATGTTTGTTAAGACGACAATAACTTTCTGTTTTCAAGTCGGTCAGTTTATAACTTTTGGTGTGCTATAATCAGTGTTAACGCACAACATGAACGCTGGTCACATGGACACTGGCACAAGATTATTAGTTCACGTTTAGACTGAGACAAAGTAGCGTGTTAACCATAGTGCTGTCTAAGCAGTCAAACACTTTCATTTGTTATAGTGACTGATATCTACGGAAACAATGTTGGGTTAGTGATGGTACCAAAGTAAACTTTAGTAGCCGCGTGCTTTTTGCGCGACTTGTTTTCACTCATTTGTGTACATTTCATTTTCTCCAGAACCTAATCCAACAAAATTCATCCCACAAGTTTTTAACAGTTTTCATTTAAAATATGCTGTTATCGATGTATCAGTAAGAAAGATCTTAACATGTTGGATGAGCATATCATGTTGTCGCAAAATATGTTGGAACGGATGAGAGGGAACATGGATGGATGAACGAGTTGAAAGTGGATATCAGGCAGCGACAGGTGGTTGACGTGTTTGCTTGTGCGTTAACTGTATATAACAACGCTGTAGCGAGCTGAATGTCGCAGTAAGTTCAATCTCGTTTATCTCGTTTACCAGATATTAACCTTGCTGCAAAAAACTATTTATTTATAATTCCCGTTTCCAATTTGCCTTTCACAACACATTTCAGATGAAAAACTACCTTATCTCTTTGTGTCGGATCTGAAAGAAGTTCATCCAGACCTGATGCAAATCTGAGTGACAAAACCAATTTCATAGATAATGTTCAAATTAAAGAGAAAGATTCTGTCTAACTCGTTAAATGATCCACATTTTATGTTGAGTTGATGAATAAAAGCTACTCAGTTGTTTGCCCAGTTGTTTTAACTCATTGATTTTTGTCGACCTGTAGGCAATCATGAATATTCCTTTATACTGAAGTTTATAAAGTAGTTCAAAAACACCGTATGTTGATACTGAGCAGTAGAGATTATAATAGTGCCAAGACTTTTTCGGCTCTCACAATACTGATTTGATTTAAAACTCCTATGTATGTATGTGTAACAAGCAGAATGGCTGATTAGCACTGGTCACAGTTGTTAGTTTAGTTAATCTGCCCCCACTGCAGACTGATAGTCTGGGTACAGCTCACAAGCAGTTGCAATCAAAACATAACGAGAGGTCAACAGTGGGTCACCACTGACGTGTTCTAGGTTTTCATTGACTGTGTATGAGACTAGGGTTTAAGTAGACTGATCGAACCGTTTATTTGGATTTGAAGGTTGGAGTAAAATTTGTACGGTATTTTAAATGTAACAGTCAAAATCATCGACTACTCATCCGTGGTGGCTATTCCATTCTAGGTTGAACACATAAGTTTTTCGGTTGGAACATACGACAAACCACTTGTTAGTTAGAATACAAATAAGACGGGCAAAATGTATAGGTGGGTACAAAACAACGAACCCCATCTTTGTAGAATTCTGATGAGGATGAATATGATGTGCTATGCTGTACTATATTCATTACCTCCGAAAAAATAAGTACATGATGAGAGCGTGTAATAGCTGTTAGTATGCAATATTGTCATCAAATAACGCGAGAGTGAAGTGTGGATACTCAATGATAACTAGATCATTTGTGATAAATGTCACGACGTTCTAATTGGTTGTGTGTGCCTGAGTCCGAATTTGATATGTGGTCGAACAACAGTACAACACTGCCTACACATGTGACCCTTGGTAAAATTGAGATTAGCTTTGTTCGAATGACGAGGCTGTAGATCGAGTACACTGGACAACAATGACCTAACTAACGTTGTGATTCAGGAACGTGGATTGCACGAGGGTTACTTATTCAACAAAGCAACACATGAGTTAAGCGTTTAATCAGGACAACAAACAAAAACACTCATTTTTATATGGTGCTCGGCACAGACCGTCAAGATCGCTACATATGCCAGTGGTCAGTGCTTTTTACGTAACAAGGATTATTTTGTGCGAAGGTGCACTCCGTTGTTTCTTCTTATATTTTTCCCGCGGCTATTTCGATGTCAACATGCATGCTCTGATTCCACTACTGAATAGCAGTCGTGTGAGTAGCAAACTACGATCGCTGATCCTCACTATACTGGATCGCTTGCACGAATCTAGTTTACTGTCGGCAGCATGTCACTAAGATTTTGTTTATTCATAGTGATTATTTGACACTTTTGCTCACTAATAGAATTACGTTTGGCTGCAACTCATTTGCCCACTGCAATTAACGAAATAATCAATTTAAATGTTTGAATCTTTTTTTAACCCAAACTCAGACTAGATGCGTTGTCTGATATACATTTTGGCTTTGTAAGATAACTTTGGCTTAAGGACGTTTGCGGACGAATTTGAGCACTGATTGGCTGTTTCGAACCCGAAATAAAAGATGCATCGTTTTCTGGCGCGACACACTACAGTTTAACGCGCGTACGTGCACATACTTGCGCTGCCAGAGTGATGGAAACGAGTTATCGTTGGTAGTACTACGTAATTCTCAGTACTGGTGAATTATGTATTTTCCCCGAATACCGCACAATCAAACAGCAAACAGATCACTTGACGAAAGGCGCTTCTAACAAGCTCAGCATGTTGACCCGTCAAATATCGAAATTTATCGATCAACTAGAAAGTGAGAGACTAACTGCCTCCTCACATTTTCTCCACAAAAAAGAAGGTTGAAAAGTACATTTATGGAGATCCGTTCACAAGCGATTCAACCATGTCATGGAAACCACTCTGCCTCATTTTAGATGTTTAGGTGTACGCACAGGTGTACATATTCAGCTCTAAAAAAACTCATCGTTACTGTGGCTCAAGCAGTTGTTGAAAATGATTTCACTTTTAATGTCACTGATCCACTATCATCAATCGAAGGTTGAATAGAGGACGCTGCCAACTACCTGTCAACAAATCACTTTCAATGGATTATGCCATGGTGACGATCTTCACTTATTCCTACTCCTGAGGAATTTTCAAATCAGAATATTTGAAAGACGGGTTGAAAATTTTGGAACTCATCACCATGATTGTTGAACTCTTCCGAAACCTGATACAAATTTTGAAAGAAGTACTCAGTCGTTAAATTCATCGCATTGTGGTCAGTCGGAATAACAATTTGAAAATGAAATAGACATTAGCACTAAAAGAGTGAAACTAAATCAGGTGGTCTTTGACAAACTCTTGGCAATCATTTGGCTGCATTACAGAAGATTGATTTAAATAAGGAAGAGAGCTCGAGAAAATGAAAAAATTGCAATGTGTAATAACATACTGAAGATTTTTCTGTCACCACTATTTTAAATCACAATCACTTGAGGCCAAGACTTTTTGAAAAAAACACTGGCACAATGGGCTTGTCACACTGAAAGAGAACATGACTAACTTTACGTAAAATTTGAGTTTTTGCTTGACTTACATGCTATCTGGATTTCGGTCCAACTGATTGTCTTCGAGAACTACTTTCTATTTAAATATGTTCTGTTTTTGTCAATTCAATGGACCATTGTGGTCAAACAAAACCGAAGAGTACATCTTATTGTTTTGCAATAATGTTGTAGTCAATTTTTACACCGTAGTGGATCAAGACGAAATATTACTTGATACTGGTTGGAAGGTGGTAGGATAAAACAAGTTATCGCCTTATGCAGTATGCAAGATATCACCTCAAAAAAATCTGGTCTTTCTACAATCTTGTTGGCAAATTCAGTTCGTCTAGTCTACCAGGTTCATCCGTCTTCAGTTATCTGATGTGGGTTTGTACTGTTGAGCACACTGTTGATGTGGTGGGATACAGCACGTTTGGAAAATAAATATGTTGTAGACCCTCGAAAGGATAAGCTTGTTCGTCTTCGATATAGTAGCTGGCTCGTCAGAAATCAAACTCTCTTCCTTCTAACAATCGGCCCGGAAAATCTCAGTCCCGAAAATACCTCACCTGTCTCGTGATTTGCTTCCAAGACAAACCAAAAGACGCGTGCAAAAAACAGCTTTGTTCCGTCCCAAAACGTGCGTGACAAGGGTGAGAAATACAAGATATTTATATGGTGCGTAGTGACCTAAAAACATTCTGGAATCAGAAAATCGAAGGACGGTAACCGAAAAAATAGTTAGAGTCACTAAGCCACCAATGAGGATAGCCGAACAAAGGTCAGGTAGGTAAAAGCTAACCAAAGTTATCTCTCGACCTTTCTAGACAGTTCTGCTAATTCTCATTGGGTTACTCGTTTTTCTTGAGGAAGGATGCGGTTTTGGAGGAAAAAAGGAATCTCTGACAAAATACAAAAATTTGAAGCAATTTGTTCCCTTTATGAGCTTGAATAAGACAATGAAAAGACGTAAATCATGTGATGTTCTCCGGAGTAACATTTCGTACATTCTGATCACACATGGACATGTAACTAATCTTAAACATTAAGATAAGGTTCTGTAGGGCGGAAACAATGGCTTAAGGGATTAGACAGACAGACACGGAAATGAAGATTAAACAAAGGGGAATGCTGACTACCAAGACAGCCGCAGCGTCAACACAAACTGTTTTTGAACACACACGGGGGGATTATACCGTCTGATAGCCAAAGCCTCAGCGAACTGGAGGATACGTTTCCGGTGACTTCAAAAAATCACAGAGAATGCGTCACAAACCTTGACTCTGTGTCCTGTTTGGATTATGTGAATATGAAAATAATGACCATTTGGCCAACAACATCGATAAGGTTGTTTTGTTTGCTGATGAGACACAACGGATCGGACGTTTTAAAATTAGATACTAGAATTCATTTTTCTGTCCAAACCGGGATAAACATCACCATTAAGCTACAACAGAACGCAATTCACGCAATTTGTTTCCCTCCAAAGTCAGTGAGCGGGTGAGTTCAACCGATTGCATCATTCACGATAAAACATGAACAGTGTTGAAATTGTACAGGATGGCAAGAATGCCGTGACAGTATTTTCTATCTACTCATTGTGATGCGAATCAGTTCCAAGGGTCAGTATGAAGATAACACTAATAGATATTACCTGATTGGAAGCGACTTTTTAAAGGATCTGAAGAGCGGTCTCAAACGGATCTCACTTTCACGTTTCACAACCAGTAGCGTTTTCTGAATCGCGATCCATGGGTTTACAGACATTAGATTGGACCATCACTGTGTTGAATGAGTCATGTTTCTAGCTAGCTGCTCAGGATGAGATTGTATAAAATTAACAAACTGTCAACAGAAACAACCGATGAACCTGTGAAGGTATGTTACTCACTTGTGTGATCCAGCCTAATTCTGAGGTGATCACATACCGGTATCCTTTTCAGAGTGCTACTGATCTCAATATATGAACACACATGCGTTTACTGATGAACAGTTGGAAGTTTTAACCGTCACTAGTTGCGTTTTACTCGCAATAACTGCAGATTGTCCAGTTGGTCAGCTCATTTTGTACGCAGACAGTACAAACTCGAATTTTGACCCTGCTACAGTGTGCATTCTTATTCGACTTTTTTAATAGCCCGGTGATTCCACTGATGAACATAAACAATTCCGACTGAATGTTATAGGGTTGTTGTGGTCCACTGACAAGCCTGAGTACTGTAGTTCATCTGTTCAGCCGCCTGGGGGATATTACAGTATGTCTGACAAATTACACCGCTAGGTGACTTTCGAGTGACAGGACCAGTTAGGATGTGAGAGGCAGTGAGCTAATGAGAACGGATAGATCGGGACTTAAATGACTGAGTGAGCTGCAAGCAAGCGAGAAAAGTATGCCTACGAGTTATCCGTGAACGTCACAATAGGGTCGTATTCACAAGAACCTTGTAATACATATGATCCCGTTATTTGTCTCATTAAAGTCTCTCGCCATGAGTACTGTCCGTTTTTGACTATCACTTCAAACCTGTTCATCTAAATTCATTTGGATGAGAAGCCAGTCTACATCTCTGTACCGGATCTGAAGGACGTTGCTACAGAACTAACCCTACTTGAAGCAGTCTTGATTGTCATACCAGATTTCGTCTATACTTGAATGGCCTTGATTTCGGATGGCTGTTCAACAGATCGGTCATACCTCCGCACAGAAGTGAAGTGTAAATTATTGTAAAGCAGTCCATAATGTGGTACGTCCACAGAACGGGGTCAATCAAACGTAGTCTTACTTACAGCAATAGATTTATTGAGCCCTAAGTTCGGTGATTGTGGGTGCACCTCACTTCTGTCCGAAAACTGAGGAGTTACTTCACAGCAGTGTTTAAAGTGGGAGGAGGAAAGCTGTTAGATTGCAGAAGTTTTGACATTTTTAAGTGTTGCACACATTATAAATGGTAACAAATTTCACCAATATGCGTTGTCTGTGATTTCGTAGATTGTAACATGGACCATTCAATGTTGAGTTCTGCCTGAAAGACACTCGACAAAACGTTATTTCACAAAGTTCGACAGACAGGTTCGCTCGAAATCCAGCATGCATGACTTAACGTGTCGACAAAAACACTGACGTTGAGTACTTATCCCATTAAGTGTATGCACATGTGCATAGACGTTCCACACCAAAACAGCATCCATTCAGTCTCAGCATGACGGACAGACTCGACTGTTTTGTTCGGAAATTAGTGGCTAACCTACAGTCGTTTTTAATCAGTCTATCAGTACTTTAGTTATAAGTGTCATCAAACTTGTAACAATACTAAAAAAAGTAAGTGGAAGTCAAGTCCAAATAAAAATGAAACCGCAAGGTCGCTACTTTATAGAGGCACAAATAACGTAACATAAACACTCGTGTTGTCATACACACAATCGCAGGTAAGTGATTTCAAGAGTCTTCAACATTTTAGCGCACTTGAAAAACACAATTCTATCTAGTGATGTCACAGTTCAACAATGTAAGTTGAAAACAGACAAAATGACATGATAGCCCTTTGAAGTTTCACACCTTGTTCACTCCATTTATTTCTTAGTAAAGTCTATAGTCATACCTGTTTTGTTTACTATACACATAGACTACTTGTTAATTGTTTGTGTAAACACAATTACTTTGTCCCCGCGCTCCTTGTTTCTTGCTTGTGTATGGTTGTCATTATTTTAATGTAATTGCGACCACATCCGTTTTGGCACATCAATGGAACCTTAATCAATTGAGGTACTGAGCGGCTACAAAAAGAACACTTCCAAACCTACATCGGAACTAGTAGTGGGAAATCTTCGTCGAGAACATTTGTTGTGAGACACTGCACGTAAGTTGACAATTTTGTCCACCTATTTTTCGTTCCAATACAAGGTACACCAGGAGTTGTTTGTCACGTGTGAAGACATGAAGTGGTCAAAACAGTCACGTGATAGGTTCCCGAAGCATGGTTGAACTTTGACGGAGGATAGCCCAGTTTGTGCCGCCAAAAGATTTGAATTTTGCTTATTCTCACTGGTGTTCAAATCCAAGAACATATCAGCTAGCCGAGTCGGGTAAGCAGACGGGCATAAGACACCATGGAACCACAACCGGGTCGGCTGACTGTGGATAGGGGAGAAGGGTGTACACACAGTTCCAGTCACATCGTTTAACCCCATCGACCCAGGTGTTTGGCAATTACGGCCAGCTAATCACACACGTTTGGCCGCTCGAGAGACGGGCAGTGCCTCCCACAGACGTCAATGCTACTCATCTGAACGTTTTTCTTTGGAGCAAACTCAAAAACAAGATCCACAGGGAACACACACAAACACTGGGGAAACTTAAAGTTATAGCTTCTGCATGTAAAGCAGTCTTCTAAACGACTTTGCAAAGTGTGCTGCCGTCATATCTAAGGGGTTACTTTTGTGCAAGCAAAACTGTGGACAACATTTTAGGCATCCCTTGTGAATTTATAATTTATGTACTACTCTCCTATTTATTTTTGCGCAACGATAACGTCGATCTGTTGTTAGAACAGCACATCTCTAACGATAATTGACCGATTCGTTTATATCGTAGATTACTATCATATCAAAGTACCGTTTGGGTTCGTGTAGAGTATGATTGGTTGGATACTTTAGTACGCGACACATTAAGCCGTCGTTAAGGGTTACGTGTTAACTCGATGCAATATGTGGAAAAAGCTGTAGAGATTGAATACTGACTATTTATTACACGGTATGCATAATCTATTCTCTTATAGTGTTGTAAACGGCACCGACAAACGTACATCACAAAGAAGCCAGTTCTGACATAATGGTATCCAATAATATCAACACGTTGTACACGGCTTATCTGTAAGGTGCAAAGATGGTTCACCATCGACAATTTGTTTTCTTAAAACGATGCATTGATCACGGTCCAGCAATTTGATCTCGTAATCCCAGTTGCTGCAGCACTTGTACAACATTCAACTGCAGCATTTGAAGATAAGTACGCTCTAGTCTGTAAATGATCATGCGAACAGTTTTTACCTGTACCGTTTTCTTTTATTAGGAAAAGAAATCCCGATAAACCGTGGTCCAGTAAATCTCGCCGAAGACATATGTTTTGGGTTATATTGTCTGATTGGAGCAAATCAATGGAGTCTATTGACATGCCAAAATAGGGTTTCCGCACGAATCCATTCGGGCAGACTATAGCTCCGTCAGTAAACACTGTCAAATAAATACCTGTTTTTGACACATGTCACGTGCAAAATAGCTTACACTTGTCTCATTAAAATATTAACTTATATATGGGAGGTGCTCGATACACGGTTTTTATGTAATTGTATTTGCTGTTTTCTGCAACGACTGCTTTTGCATAGAAAACCAACGATAACATAAACTTTCCATCTGCAGTTACTCCTTTTCTTCATCAACTGTGAGCAGTTGGTTCTACATAAGATTGTATTCTTTGACCGCGATAACACAGTTGACATGTTAAGGCAATTAAGTATGTGATATTTCTCGTTCTTCTTGCTTAGTATATTGACTGAAGTTATCCTAATGTACAAATACTAATAGGCTACCCTCAAATCGTTCACAAGTACCATCAGGAAATCCTCCAGAGTAGAGAGTATGTGTACGGATTTCTCGTAATGCACCCATGCACACAAAAACGGCCTCATTCAGCAGACCTTCCCAAACTACCGTTGCCCCCAAGTGACAACGCGTCTTGTATTGCATAACAATGCGAACATCACAGGTATATCTAACGAAACCACGGCTGGCTTCTTGGTCACGGTGAAAAGCTGTCATTGATCAATAACACTCGTTTTGTTAACGTAAACTTTGAACTTCCAGAAGGGGCAGACAAACAGTTTTTGTCGGTGTTCTTACTCCCAACTCATGATGATCGTGTGCGGTAAGTTAACGTTCGCAAAAACAGTCTTGAGAATAAGTGGCGTTAACACAAAAGGAGCAGTTGCCCTCTATATTTCAATTTCATAGTCATATAATGGAAATGATTTTTAAAGTGGAGTTGAAGAATCACGACTTAAAATAGCTGTACCTAGAGGGTATTGCAATCTAAAATGGACTTCACACTCTTACACAGAAGGCAAAAATCCATCGTGCTCAGACTGTTGTTTGAGGGTACATAGTACTGATTCGTTAACATGAGTGTAAATTCACCATGTGCGCAGTGGATCTTCTGAGACTACTTTTTACTAGGCTGGTAGAGACGGTAAACTGGTAGAAACCCATAGCTCAGACAATGCAGACGTTCGCCCCTACGTTTACATTCTTCCTCACCTGCTACCAAAATTGCTAGCATGAAAATGTCAACCAGGTTATATGTACCCCCTGAGAGTTGTTGATATCACGGACAAGTTGGTGAGGATTCGGTTAATTTTGGTTTGTGCAAAACTCACACAGCTTTTGCATTCAGACAGACTCTCCAGTCAGTCTGTTTCGATAAAAAGCACTAGATTACAGTCTTTGACAAGGGTGAAAGTTGATTCTTTTTGAAAGAGGTTGGCTGAAAAGTCATTAATAATTGCAAAGACTGCAATCAAATGTGATAGGTGGTCAACCTGAAAATGCTGAAACCTTACTCCGATGTTCGTCGCCGGTACCCTGATTCACGCAGAGGAACTTCAGCATGTTGTTATCGCAATGTGGAAGACAACCTGAGCGCGCAAGAGGCCGGCTGTCTCATCGGAGGTAAATAACGTGTTGTTTAGGGGTAGGCTCATCACGTGACCGTCACTGTAGATGGTGCTATGGTAGTTATCAATGCGTCATACGGCTCCGTTCTTTTTACCAGATCTAAAGCCGCTCAGTATGATAGCGAGTTAAGCTGACGATCTGGCCACTTCGAGAAACAAGTAGACAGGACTCGTTGTAGCGTGGCTGACTGATGATAGCCAAATCTGGGAATACTGTTGACAACAGGAAAAGTTACTCAAGATTGATGAGTTAGAGAGCTGCAGACAAAAATTGTGAAGCTAAAATTCAAAGTGGCAAACTTGCCTACTTAATTATTCTAGTATTAAGCGTTCACTCAAATAGACCCTGGTCTTCTAACCGACATGCGTGGAGAGGGGTGAACAACGGAGTGAGTGTTCTGGGTTGCGACATTCCACTTAACAGCCACCACGCAAACACTACTACTTTACTCAGTAGAAGTGTTACTCCAACTGTCACTGGTTGTCACTGTGGTCACCCATTCAACGTCTGCTATGGAGCCAGCTACATAGAAAGAACGAAAGCGTAATTGACCACTAAACTGGTAGAACTTGTAAAGAACAACTTCGCAACAGTCTATGAAGCCTTTGTTTGATGACCGACTTCCTATTTCAGTGGCTATTTTACAATCAATAGAAAAACAGAAGCGATACTGATACATCCAATTTCCTCAAGGGTTGTCCAACATAACCCGAGGTCAAAATTAGTGTAGTCCGCTGATAGTTTATCTACAACGTGTCTGCATCGCAGCTACTGTATTCAGAAGTAACTTACAATGATACTGAGGTCATATTAACTCTATCGGTTTTAAGTGATAATGTGTACCTTGAGGGGCGTCTTTGTTTCACTGTTTCAGTATAACTCGTTCGTTGGTCGACTCGCTTGACGTCACACGGTTTTGTCTGCAGACTGGGTATGGAGGAATATCGATCCGTAAACTTATCATTGTCTCATCTTTGTAAGTTCGCGGTTTTCTTCAGTTGTCTCATTTTCATTTGCCTATCTCTTACGTCACACATTTTCATTAACAAGACAGCCTTATATCCATCCTCTGCTGTGGGTCGTGAAACTTTCAACAATAATCTGGCAACTCACTGCTACACCTTATCCACCCAAAACGACCTTTGGTTTGTTGTTTCAGTCACCCATTCGATTCGGGATATAACATTAACTCACTTCCAAAACCATTAATCACCTGAACCACCACGCTTGGTTGGGGGCTGGTTATCTCTACCTTAGTAGACTGTCAAGTAGATTCATCCTGTGCCCTTGGGTTGAGATTCCGAGGTATATGATCCAATACTAAATTGTGACTGTTGAAAATGCATATCTGAGGATGAGACAACCGAATGGAAATCTCCACTTTTTATTAAAGTATTAATTCCTTAGGGTCTTGATTCTAGTGTTTTGAGCTAAGAACATGGTTGGCGTAAGGGTTCTTTATTCGGGGGAAGCGACACATGGGTTATACGTTTCAAGAAGGCAACAAAAAAACACTGATCTGCTTACGGTAATGGGCCCAGAACGTCATGATTGCCACAGACGTCAATGCTCAGTTCCTGCATGTACCGAGAATCATTTCATGCGATGTTACACTCTGATGTTTCTTCTTGTATTTTTCCTGTGATTACTTCAATGTCAGACTTTATTCCCTGGTCCCCACTACTGAATAGCAGTGGTGTGAGTAGTATAGTGAGATCATTGGTCCTCATTACACTAGTGTTATCGTATCATTCTGTCTCTCATGTAGGCCACTGGTTCACTTTTGGTTGTTTGAATGCTTACGTTAGCAGAACGGAACAGAGACTACAATGGGATGAGTGGACACCTACGTAAGCGATTAACGAAAACGATGGCGCAGCAAAAGTTTGCGGTTCAGCTTATTAACAGAAAACTAGTGACTTCGATCGCGAATCTCATCTTGAAGACAAGTTACCGGTTGATATCAGTTTGTTCAACGGGAACCAGCAGTCAGTAGCACTCATGGAAGCAACACTAATAGAAAAATACGAATTTACTGTTTTTTCATAACAGTGTTACTTACATAAGGCTAATAGTGTTTCCTCCAGTCACCTTTTTATATGGGCAATATAATCCCCGAAAGTCATTATCGTTCTGCTGCTACTGCCTAGTCACAAACAAATGACTTTTTGACGAATGATACCGATGAGAATGAATGAACTATTAAAAACTTACAATATGTTTTCGTATCGCACAGTTTAAGCGCTATCATCAACAGAGGACGTCACTTCTGAAACGAGGTCACTGCGTAGGCAGAAGAATAGACCTGCAGTATGTAATCGGTCAATCGGTATCCGTTAATGTACCGTACGAGTGTATTCAGTAACGTCCTCACAGATCTCACATTTTGTTGGATGTATGTAGTTCGATACACAAAGATTTGTGGTGGTAGCTGTTGGCTTCTCTTATAGATGATGCAATAAACGGCACACCACAACTTGGAATTTGACAAGCACACTGCTGTATTTAGAATTCGCCAAATGGTCTTATCTGTAGGTGTAATGTAGCAATACTTATGACAATTAAGGCTGTGCTTAATTTTATCTCTTCAGGCGCGTACTAAAAATAAGCTCATGAATACGTCAGTAGACATGGCAACAAGGAATGTCAATCAAACAACGACAGCTAGTGTTGTTTATCAGGAAAGGGTATTCACTAATGCAAACGAATTATCCCTAGTATGAACTGTTGGCTTATCCGCTTCATTACTTCCATTCAAACGTTGTTCCCTTGCGCACTGATTTACTTATTCAGATTGTTTCCAATACCAAACCTTCAAGAATGTAAGATCGAAATGTCGAAATGTTTTTTGAGGTCGTCGTACAACTGAACGTCTCGGCGAATGAAAAAGACAGCATGTATCAGGATACCTGACACATTATTCAACCTGCTCAGTATGAGCTCTGCACAGTTAAGTAGTGTTACGTTTGCCGCTTAACAGAATGTTAATAGACTGACAAAATGGTTTATTGCAATAATAATAATAATAATAACAATAATAATAATAACACAAGCAGGTACAGTGCACTCAGTCCAACGTAAGGCAGTACGCAATATGTGAACAAGAGACGTGCGTACGATTACTTCTCAAGGCCGATGAAATGGTCACTCCCAACGGTTATCGATCGACGAGCGTGGAACGGTCGATGACCCATCACGCGGACACATCAAGGAGAAGCAGAAGGAAACATTTGAATCGAACAACGTCAGTCAACTGCGAGATACGAGGTCAGGGGGAGAATGTTAGCAACATGAACAAATAGTTATGTGAATCGCCATGTTTGTGTATCATTATGCGGACGTTCACCTGGCATCTGCCACGAGTTCGAATTCGAGAAGAATGGGCAATACTGATGAGACAGAGGATGCATACCAATTTTTTCCTAAGATGAGCGGTCTTTCATCTCTTGTTAAAAACTATCACGTGTCAATTAATGTGAACGTTCATTAACCGTATGCATGACCTGTCATATATTACGGGGGCTGCATGTAGACAGCGTTCAGCTTGCAGTTGAACCAATACCTGCACGCAGCATTTAACTGACATAATGTGCTAATGCGCTTTGTGTAACATAAAAGGCAGCACAAATGTCATCGGACGAAAACAATCAAAGATATCCAGCAATATCCTATGTAATTTACCACTTTGAATGTAGCCACAGTGGACGTTGCACAGAAGGGACTAATTGTTCGCTGGACACGCAGGCAAGCGAACATCTGTTAAGTTGGTTACAAGCCCAAAACGCCGTCCTGTAATCCGGAAACAAATGTGCTTCTTTGATTTGAAATTTATTAGCGGATACGATCTCAACAAGTCATTTATTGAACCGCTTCACCCATTGCTTACTTATGAATCATTTCATTTATTCATTCATAACCCTAAGAAGCCTGATCACAGTGTACCGTGGTTCGAGCCACCAGTTACCGTTATGGTTGGCAGAAACAATGCGTAAGAGAATAACTAGAAATGTAGGTACAGGCATGCGACTGACTGAGACACTCTGTCGTTTCGGGCAACGTTTCCAATTCGCTAGTTATGTGGTCACGAGATTCCTAGTCAGGCAAGCGGCATCGACCTACCTTATTCGGCGGAATAACCTGGTTCTTTACACTACGTGATCAAGTCGTTGCTTGATCACCCAGTGATTATACCTAACTGTTGGTGATTTCAGTAAGTAATGCCCGGTCGGGAAAATGCCCAGCTAGCAGGTTTATTACAGAACCCAACCATTGCAGACGGTACAGCCCAATTAGTCGACCAATTGATCGCATATCATGAGTCCTCCAAGGTACATGCAAGTGAACGCGTGGGTCGCACACGTAATCAATTCAAATGATATGGGCTAACTGCAGTCACGCGTTCTCCACAATGTTGAAATATCTGCTCATGACAATATCCACCAAGCACAATAACACGACACAATAACACCAGTTAATTAGAGTGTGAACAAGACAGACAGTCTGACACAGACGCGGTTTAGCCTGAATTAACGCCACTACCAATTGCCTCGGGTACACTTACCGTAAGCTTACAAATCTGTCACGATTAATAAATAAGTCGGAAAAATAAACGCCCATTAATGATTCTAAGAAGAAGAAAATATTAACTTTTCATCTTGTTCGTTACTTGGGATGGTTATAACTCAGTTCTTTGGTGAAATCTAACAGTTACACTTGGAACAAAAGTTTTCAACTGATTGTGCACATAATGTCCATTTTCTAACGAAGTTTACGTGGTTGTAGCTCGTCAGTTTTTTCATCTTCCCCCCGGTTGGTTATTTTACTACGTTCAACTTGTCAATCTAAAACCTGTCTCAGAAAATAAAGTATTTATTGTACCTATTGCTGCTCGTCTGGTACGTTTATCATCTTTTGTTTAGTATGATGCAGGACGATGAAGTTGCTGAGGCATGTTTCTTTTGTTTGTAGAAGTCCTGTCCTAAATTTACATTCCTCTGTCTTTGTTGTGTTCAGTAAACATTCATGACAAATTCTAAACCATGGCTGCACATGAAATGTCTGTTTTCTTCCTTTTCATAACTATCATTGCTTATCTATTAAACTACCTTTCTCTGAATTGTTTGGCACTCACTCAGCATCATTTCAGTGAACTAGTTTCCCGTTGACCGATGACGATATGCGGACTCGTTTTTGGTTATGCCATTTTGAACGTTCTTTCTGTTAGATAATTTGTGTGTCCAGTTGATTCAAGTTCGAGGTGAGACAGCACTTTTATTGTAATAATGTCAAACGGCGCGGTATAAATTCCAATCTTTTCGATCGCTTTTTCTGACGTTTTTTAGACTGAGAAGATAATCTCATTAACCCGACTGTTTTACTCAACATTATTGGAATTGTCGATTATGCGTTACTGAATGAATTATCGTAAACCGCCGTTGCATTTTCTTTTATTCATAAGCTAAAATCAATGAGTTTTTCCGTCGTTGGTCTATAAATGAGTGAACGTTCACCGCAGTCGAGAAAGTTCATGCAAACAATTGGTCCCAGTGACTAACACCTCTTCTCAGTTCTTTCCGGGGCTATGGTGCTCGCTGGTTGTCAGGCCAACCAGAAAACAATTAGTCCATTCCCGTCTGAGCAAAAGGATTCGCCATCTCTGTGAAAAATAAGTCGCAAACGCTCCATCAACACCGATAACCTTGACCTGGTGATCCAGTGGGTAAGTGCATGGGCTAGAATCTGCCAGCTATTCACAGGTCTTAGATTCAATTCCCCAACATGAGTGTTGCTGGTGCGAACCAACCAGGTTGAAACAGCTATCCACCACTTTGCCGACAGTCGGTGGGACCCACTGTTTAACATATTAAAGTATGAGTCTAGGTTCTGTTCAGTCTACCCCCGTGAATGGAGGGTGCGTCAGCAACAAAATGGAGGACTAAGTCATTAACTAACTTTCACTACGGTTTTTGTAGGCGTTTCCTTTGTCTTGATAAAAACCTTGACTGGATTGCCTTTTAAACATGCACAATTTTATGCTTTACCTGAAGAATGTTACTGGAGTACGTCGTCTGAGAATCAATCCCGGGCTTGACATGTACTACGAAATTTGAAGAGGAATTTCTCAAATTTGCATGCGAAGGCCTAGTTATTTGATTTATCAGCCATATAACTAGCTCACAACGCGAAAGTAGACGTAATACACGAACGTTAGATTACTTATCAGTATAGAAATGAGGAGACGTCCAAAGGCTCTGAATCACTACGGTATTGTCATAGCTGTGGGTCTGAGTAAATTGGCTATATTTGATGACAAACAAAATTCCAGGTCATACTTCAGTATATTGTGTTTCCTAGTAATTTAGCGTTGATCGTGTCAAGTGTGACAACGGGAACCATCTTCCAGACGGACAGTGTCTCATAAATCTGTCTAACGTTAAAATATATGGTTTTGCTTTCCGGCTTATACACTTTAACCTGGATGCTCTGTACTACCAGGCTAGAGAAAATTGAAGACCCCAGACATAATTGTTTGGTACGTATTCAGAGATGTCCAGCTGAGTTGCATCTCGTCCCTGAAAACAATTGATACAATACTGACCTAATGATGTTTGATTCCGTTGTTAAAAGTATTACAAAACCGTGCACATATATTACCAAGAGGAAGGTGGGAACATCATTTCTTGATTTTACAGGAAAACTTTTCCGGTTGTCTACTTTCTTTTCATCAGAAACTTTAGAAAGGTAAAAATACTCCCGTTTTCATCGTGATGTTCTGGTGTATGAAAGGGACTAAGGTATAGTCTTAAAAATCAGTGTAATCAGCTTAAAACGTACATAAATATTGTTGTCCTCTGATGTATATTTCTTTTCTGACAAAGAATGTTCAAAAACACTTATTTTACGGCCTTATTATGTGACGTACTAGTATGTTTTGGGAATCGATTATCATAGAGTTGAAAACGAGACAAATATTACTTCAAGATTGGTGGCCTTTGTTAAATCAGCCCTAGTGATTCAGAATAATCAATTGAGTAATGCATAATCAAATTTCCTAATTACTAGGTAATCGATTGAATTGAACAGAGCATCTGTGCTCGCTTTCTTTTTGAAATACTCAGCGTTTTGATCACTATTCATACAAGGTTATATTGGAGCTTTTGGATGCCGTTGTTCAATCCTATCTATTGTGGTTACTAGCGTGGTTAGCCTTCTGATCTCATAAGCACGAGGGCTGAAGAGTAAATTCCGTCTCATACATGAACACTCACTACTGTTGAACTTTAATAAAAGCAAAACTAGAATCTATTACTTCCTTGTGACGTGAGCTGGGAAAAGAGCATACTGCAATGCGATGACTGCAATCGGATGTGG
>LUCH01000167.1:213079-239317 GCA_013368495.1 Paragonimus heterotremus
ATCATTCAAAATTCTACTTATGTATCCTCCCCGGGGTTGCGTCTCATAAGTGATGCAATCGACGTGAAGCCACTTATACGCGGTCTTGCAATTGACTCCATTTAGGCGAGGTACTATGTGCCAATCATCGCCTTTTCCGAAAGCTTCAATAATGCGTCTGCGCGTATCGGGACTGATGCAGCCGTATTTGCTGCTATCACCCATGGCTTATTTTGATACACTGAAACGTGTTACGAAGCCACTTGACTGCACCCATGTTGTACGTCACAGGATGATTGACGACATTCATCGGTTTATGTTCTCTGCTCCCTCTGGGCTGGACTCTAGACCTCGATTGGACCACGCGACAGCCTTCACAACCCGTGTTCTCTCGGATGTCGCCCTATCGCAGCAACCAATGCGTGCAGTTGCAATCAAGGGGGCCGCAAAACATGAGTCCAGTAGACCAATCATAAACCACTTCCACTACCTGAAAATGCAATGGAGAAATTCTTCTGTCCTAAAACAAAAGGCTTTTACACAAAAGATACATTCTTATGCCTAAAAGAGACACCAGTATGGGATAAGGTGTAGCTGTATGTACTGGCTCTACGGAATTGTTAGGTAACACACTCAGATACTGGTTGTCAAGAGCGTTATTGGATTCTTTATGCGAGACGGTTATCTCACCTGTGTATCGCAAGTGAGAGATTGTAGGGCATCTTTTGGTGATGCTACCAACGGTGCTGTAAAGCAGTTGTAAGCTGATGCTAAACTTATTGGTCATATTTAGCTGGTACTGACGTTTATCGCTCGAATAAGGACTGTACACTACACGCTGTATTCTTTTCCAACTCTCTTCAACTGGCATGAGTTCTAAGCTGTCACGCTGCGCGAATTTGACGTAAGCATTTCGGCTGCTTATAACCGACATACTTTTAAGTAACTTGTTTCAGTCACCACCTCATGCACCCAAATTCGATGCAGCAGCTGATCGTCGTTCTGGATTAATCGGCGCTGATCGACCGTAGTTCCGCTTGCTGCATCCTATGAATCCGCTGTGATTGCCTGAACGTTCATCCGTTTCAGTCCAGTCTTATTTCCTTTAGTAACAACGTCAAAAACAAACCTCCAGTGGTCGTCGAGTGACGAATGTGTTGAGGCAACAGACCAATATATAGCCCGAACTTCCTTGGTCAAAGATGTTCAGTCTACTTTGTAAAAATTCCTTATAAAGTTTCGCGTTGAAGGAGTGTCTCATCCATTGAAGTATGATAACACTGCGATCCTTGTGAACAAAAAAGGATCAGTCATCAATCAAATGTTCCTTGCTAGTAGGAATTTAATATAACATTCAGAGTTTCTCAGAGACCTTCCACCTCATCAACCCTGTGGTTCTTTTGATTAGATGCAAATTTATACTCGTACAGTAACACTCAGAAGTGGTTGGTGCAGGTTTAGCGAGAACCGCACTAATGTGCAAGTCTTTTCCGGAGTGACTGAACTTACCCATGAGAAGGATCAATGACAATCCCGCAGAGATAGGTTTGTGTATGGTATCAATAAGTGGGTGGGTTAAAATGTGTAATGCGCCAGGTCACGTGCCACTGATTTAGAACTGGCTGCTAACACGAAGGCGAAATTGTTTCTTTTTTGCTCGTTGTTGATCGTGACGGTTCACGAACATATCCCATAAGTTCATTTCCTTACACTTAGCATCTGTCATTCACCAGGTTTACGCATACGGAAAGCGAACGGACTAAATGCATCACGTACCATTAAAAACTTCTCCATTTCCTTTAGAATAAATGCAGCACCGATGCATAACCACTTGAAAGAGGTTGCATCAGACTACCCTTCACGCGAATCACGAAGGCCTCAGTCCGGGAGGCGAACAATATCTACAGTGGCCAGTCCCTCGATGTATGATTTCATGTGTCTACGTCAGGTCGTCATTCTTCCACCTCCCACCTTGCGTCAGTCAGCCGCAGCGTTGGCAAACAATGCTCGATATCACAAACAACTAGCTGGCATCCTTAGTACAAGACCTAACCATCTAAGTCTTTGCAAATGTAGTGATTGAACAAAAGAACTCTGAAATTCAATGCTTTACTCGGCTGTTTCAATGAAGCCCGTGACTTCAACTTAACTTAGAAGTTTCCGATGGCAGGGTTATCGACTGCAACTAACTGGACAATTACTTAGTCTGCAAACAAAACGATAAGACAGTATGAACACTTCTCACAAAATGGTTGTGGTTGACCATCTGAATATGATTGATCGGTCGTGAGTAGTTCGAGGTTACTGGCGGTGTGGTTAACACACTAGTGTCACAAACACGAAGATGGGAATGTTAATTTTGGCTCGAACAATGATGTGCACTATTGATTAGTCCTAGTAAGAGTGGAACTCGAGTCGGCTGCTTTCTTACGAAGTGTGCCAGCCGAAATACTTGCCTGAATACAAGGGGTGTGTTCGATTTTAGGTGGTCTTCGATTGGAAATAATCTTTTTAGTTTCACTTCCACACCTGCTTCATTTATGTGCTTCATGAACACCAGACCCAAAATTTGAAAACACCTGAATTAGATGTAGGACATTGATCGCAACTCAACAAAAGATGAAATCATCTGGAAAAAAAGAGTGCATCAACCAATAAATGTAAATGGTAGAACTTAGGTTATCATAGAATTGTATACACAACTCAGAGGTGATTACTGGTAAAGAGAAGATTACTTACGACAGGAAAGAAAATGAGACAAGAAATACTAACCGAAGTGACACGATCAAAAGTGTGCTGGAGGTGGTTTACCCTGTCTCTGGCTTGCAAAGTGAAATTCGGCTACGTGCTGGGGCACACCCTCCATATCCTTAAATCCACGAGAGGTGCGAGTTGGCTCCCTTGGTTTCAGACTTGCCTTTGCCTCTGTTCGTGGATGCACCATGCCATAAATCCCGTTCATCTCATTATCTTGAGTCAATGGAAGACGCACTGAGTTTCTGGTCAGCGTTCTTTCAAAACTCATTTGAGAAGCGATCTGTTTCAACGGACATGGGGTTGTTGACCTTCTGTTTACTGGCTTGTCATTCAGCAAGCCGCACTGCTTCTCAGTCTTGGGTAAATTTTCCCCCGTTTCACCGTCCACTACATCCAAATTCACATCAACTTGGGAGTAAAAGAATTTCTCGTACTGCCCCAAGTCTTCTTCACCAACCGAAATTGTGAATCTTTCCAAGTCGTTCTGTGCTCTCTTCACAAAATTTCGCTGGCAAAAGTTCTGGGTGACGTGAAACGCACGGGTTAGTGGACTGAAAAGCTTCTTCGACATTTGTTCTGCTGGTGTTTGATCCAGAGCAAAGCATGCACGCAATACGGACATTACGGTGGCAGACAACTTGGATACTTTTGTGCGACTTGACAGTTAACCGTCCACTAAGGCTTAATAAAATTGGACTTTCTGATCGATTGATGAATTCGAATTGTGGCTTTAAGGCTATGTGCATCCGAAAGCCTGCTCAGATTATTTAATGAAACTCATGTCCTCATGAAAGTTTTATCCCAGTTAACAAATTCAAATATTCCAGCAAATCCACATTTGATTATTACTACCAACACAACCTACTCGGAAGAATTCACGAAGTTTATCAGAGATGTCACCAAACCCTCACAAACAGGTCTAAAGTATTTGTAAATGATTGTTAGGCATTCGGCAGTGAAGTCAGAAAACACTGATCATGTGAACTTAACTGGCATAATATTTCGTGAATTCCAAAATAAAATACACGGTGCCAGGTGCACAGTAGACGAAACTAGACAGAGTACAGAAGCAGTCATACACGACTATAGAAAACGTGGAGTATCACAGCTAATATCGGGAATTTGTAGGGCATTTGGTTGATGTGTAACTGAGATTCATCATATGCACTGTATTTGCACACCCAGTCAGAAGGAGAAGGCTGTAAACCAATACATGAGCTATGCGATTCTTAGCACCTCTTTAACGCGGAAAACCACAACTCCCATAGGATTGTCTGTCTTTGTGTTGGTTATCGCAACAGGAATACGAAACTATGTCTATAAACTTTCACGATACTCACCCGAGGAGAGATGCTCAATTATAAGTTTCTACTAGTTTGAACTCATCTAGTAAATACAGCCCGGAAAAATTTGAACTGCCAGCAGAAACGCTTAAATCCTCCCATTCCCTCAAGAAATGCTCTTAGAATTGGTGGGCTAGTGGATATGAGCTTTGAGAAGCAACACGAAGGGTTGCTGGTTCCGCCGCATCTTTACTGTATGTCTCTGTCTACTGAAGTAGAGCAAGGATGAGGCACGTTGTGCGGTGCCTGGTTGAGAATAAACAACATGAAATATTACAAATATGAGTGAAAACGGTACTGGTGATAGTCATTCACAGTGAGTCCTGGATCTCGTTGCAGTGAGTGACGTAAGAGGGCTCACTTGGGCACCGCTTAGACCAACAGACAGACATCCATCGAAACCGAATGTTAAAAGACCTGCGGATTATGTGTGATGTCTAAAGTTAAACAGACAACCACTTTTAGAGGCTAACAGTAGTAGATAGTCAACTCGGTTGTAGTCTAATCCTCATGAATTGCATTCGATAATAGATGGGATGAGATATGTCTCGCCCGCGTGCTACGCAAAATGAACTATGATTCATTGGGTATTTTGGGGTGGCACGTTGTACTGTGTTTAAAAAGAATCTGTGTACATCTCGCGGTTACATGGTAAATTAGTATAAGGCATATGAGGTCAAAACTAGAGTCCCCAGTGTCCCGCAAAACGTTACTTGTTTGAATAAGGTTCAACCATCACTGGTCATTTTACAGTCATCGGAAAGTAGAAGTTTTAGCTTCCCTGGTACGCCAGTGCTTGTGTGCGACACGTTTACAGTGGTACGGTTAATAGACAGACCAACTCACACGTTCTAGTCTTCCTCGGTCGACAGTTGGGCGTGAAAACTTGCCGATTCACTTGCTGGCATTCGCTCTGGTGTATACACGCTCACTTCAGGTGGTCCATCAGTTGAGCTATCGAGACCACCTGTTGATACGACTGACGCACCATTGTCAGTCCAACTGGGATTTCGAAACCCTATTTAGAACGAAAATAAATCGTTCTGTTGAATAGTTTGGACATACGAATCTGAGTGACATCCCACATACAATAGTTATCAGATAAACAGCTATGGCAACGCGTGTTTATGGCAAGGTGATGAATGCGGCTGCCAGTTGAAGTGCGTTGGGAGTGATACAGGTAAACATAATATAATATGCACCCTAATTTGTTTTAATTTCCAAATATGTCGATTACCATGGATTTTAAAAGTGAATGCAATTGAGGCTGGTTCGTGTTTTCGTCGTTTTCTCTTCGGGTTATTATGGACATGTGAACAAAATAACTGATAAAGAATGAGCGCGATCGTAGAATTACAAATAGCACTGTGACCATTGTTATACAATGAAGGAAAGGTGTCAGTCACTGGTCACTTATATTGTAGCGAAGAGGCGTCCAATAAAGCACAATCTTTATTGTCCAACTCGCTAGTTACCATGCCACACGCGCGCTTGCGATTTCGAATAATAATTCCAGTCCACAATACTCCCAGGTTTCCGCCCGCATATTGTGTACACTTCTACCCGATTTAGGTGTGTGATTGGCGCGTTATATCCTGGGGTTTTCCGCCTGCTATTCCTCGTCCGTTGATCGGATTTCGTTGAGCTGGGGCTTGTCCGGTAGCTCGTGTTGTCCTCCCTCTATCCACTGTGAGCTTTGACCGTACTCTACAGCTGTGTCGAGATATTCCCCCGAGTGTTGGAATAATCAGGCCTTCAATTTGGTTATCCATTCTATTTCGGCTGCCACATCTCGCCCGTTGGGTCAATCCGATCGAGCGATGACTCATCCGGTCGCTCACGCCGTCCTACATCCGCTGGCGGCGGGTTTTTGAACGCACTTCCCTCTGTGTTGAGGTATTTCACCGAGAGTTGGAATGCTCGCACTTTCTGCCTGACAGTCCACCACAATATGACCAGCTAATGGTCCAGACTGTTGCTATTCACAAACGGGTCGCTTTTGTGTATAGACTCTGTCCATTTTTCAACTAATAAGAAAGCTTAAAAGAAGTTATAATCAAAAACCAACCCATTAAAAACACTAAACTTCTGGTTACAGCTAAAAACAATTTCTGGTCTTCGAGTCTCTACGGCCTGCGTTGTCTGCTCATCAGATAGTCGGTGTACATCACATAATCTTGAACTATTGAAGTAGAAAAAATGGTACAATCTCAATGGTTCTGTGTCAGGTAGTCAGAGACATTTCACAAAGGCAGGTTGTGTCATAAACAGCAGAATGCGACAGGGTTAGCCAAGTCAGTTCTGTCGCAGTTGTTTACGGCAAGAATATTTGCTTCGGTCTGTTCATGTAGAAGTAACAAACAGAAGAGCTGACCGCAATCTTATAAGGAATTAAGGTTTCACACCAGTTTGCTCTTTAAAGGTCTAAAGCTTCTTCTCTAGGGTTATGTGATATCCATGTGGGTTGGTCAACTGTGTGACAATTTAACCACCCATTTGCTCAATTTACCTAATACAGTTACGCGGTGATCTGGCATTTTAATTTGATATATTATTATGACATATTATGAAACAGCTTTATGTGGGTCCTAACAGGAGCACTCACCGCAGCACATGGTTACAGCGATAAAACTGATTGTCTACTTGGACGGATGTCAGGGAGAAGTTTTATGGATGGCGTTATGTCAATTGTTCTGAGGAATCAAATGAACGAAATACTGAATTATAGATTGCTGAAAATATCAACCTCTAAATCTAATCACTAATGTGACGATCAAACCCATTATTTTCTCACGAGTGAATACACTTATTGTGTACTAATTAAACGCGTTAGGTGCACGCTTGCGGCATCGGGTGCTACAAGAAAGCGTAAACAGCAAGAAGGGGTAGATAGGTGAAAATCCGACAAGTGTCTGACTAACCAGTGACAAGCCCACAGGAAGACCTAGTTTAGATTGATTGCATATCTGTTTACACGAAGCTTCCATCCCGTTCGGGCTACAAACGCAAGACTAGTATTTGTCCGCTGTGTCCGTGAGTGTGTGCCTATTTACTGGGTTACTACGATATTGTCTTAGACACATTGAGGAGCACCAGAAGAACTACAGATTTTCTGCCAACTATCAGTTATAGAGTGGTCAATGATAGACGAGGTTGATTCAGTCAGCTGAAATTATACCAAACCTTTTGCAACCGCTGGGATATATCACTTCAGGATTTGATCTTGGGAGTAACACAAGTTTCTTTATTCAACAGAACAACACAGGTTATGCGTTTAAACAAGACCAGAAACAAAACCACTCATTTGTACTCGGTATTCCGCCCATAAACCGTCTCGGTTGCCGCAGACGTCAATGCTCAGTTCCTTCAAGTAGAAGGGACCATTTTGGGTGATACTGCACTCTGATGTTTCTTCCTGCATTTTTTCTGCCGACTGTTCGATGTCAAAATATATGCTTCGGTCCTACTACTGGATAGTAGTCGGGTGTGTAGTATGTTACGATCGCTTATCCTCGGTACACCAGTAGATCGTGTCAGTAGATGTCTTAACTACCTCTTGAGGTAGGTTCGCACAAAATTGTAATATGGCATTAAATGGTGTATCCATGACTTGCAGCACCACAACTCAACGTAAAATTTAGAAACAGTGAGGTACAAGATGCTTTCAGGTCAGCCAAGTGCAGCGGCGTCTTTTGCCAATGTTATAAAAAGAACATGCCAATTAAGTAGACCTCCGTACTAGAAAACACTGAGAGCACATGCAACCACAAGTGTCTTGTCTGAAGAATTCAGAATATATCAGGTCAATGGCCGATAGAATATAGGATAGACTAAAGGAATGAAACTGTCAAGCACATAGGGATAGGTTAATGTATACAATGTACTGTCAGCCATAACAGAAAAGTGGCATAACTCATCGTTCCAGTTGACAGCTGTAAGTACAAGACACAAGTATGAAGAGGCATGCACAAAATGGCTGATGGCATCCGTTTCCGAATCAGCTCGTCACTGTAACTGAATCGAAAAGGAGTGTAGTAATCGAATTTATGGAGCCAAAAGTGGGTAGCTAGAATCTAATACTAACCTCAACGCAACAGAAATAAAAGATCGTAAGCCGTGGACATAGTTACGAATTTATTTAGGACAACAAATACTTTTATAGATAGCAATATATAAGTTAACTGGTTAGACCATGTGAGCCAGTGTTGCACCAATCTCACTGTGTTTTTCATCTGTGTGAATCGCAGAAGGCTCATCTGGTTGTGAGCAGATGAAACAATAGCATCAGAGCAATCAAAACACTCATGGTTAATTATAGTCGTGACATTACTTTTAGTGGCGTTATGGTCTGCAGATGACCATTTCGGAAACTAAGATTACTAAAAGAGGTCCGTGCAAGACCATGACTACAAGTGGTTTGCGCTGCACTACTTGTGGTCCCAATCACGCACTGTCTAGTGTAAACCCGAAGGAACAAGACAAGAAGGCGTGTGATTCAGTCTGCCAACTCTGGTTAACCAGATGATAGGTTATGATGAATGCAAAAAAATAGAAAGCAGAAAGAAACTTAAGTTGTTGGATCTAAGCTGGGAATACAATATTGAGAGTACGAGGCAAGAGATAGTTCGGTATCAGAGTACATATTATCGCAGTGAATATAAGATGTCGAAAAATAAGAATTATGAAATTGTGCGGAAAACCAGAGAAATTCGCATGGTGCAATGCACCATTAAAGAGAGAGAACGAAGAAAGACAGATGGTTACTATAATTCAGATTTCTAAAATAGAGAATGAGTGATTCACCAAATGGCGGAGGCTGATACCAGCGAAAAAATGAATACAAGTGACATAGCTTACTCGCCTCAAACAAACTTGTGTTGTGAGCCAAGAACGTGGAGGGCACAGGGGTTATTCATTCAGGAAAGTAACACGTGGATTATGCGTTTCGACAGGAACACAAACAAAAACACTAATTTTCGCACGGTACTGAGCACAGAACGTCACGATTGCCATAAACGTAAACGCTCAGTTTCTTGACGTCCCTTTAAATACCAAGAACCATTTCATACGATGCTGAATTCCGATGTTTCTTCCTGTATTTTTCCACACCAAAATTCTATGCTGTGGCTACCACTAGTGAAGAGCAGTGGTTTGAATAGTATCGTATGCTCGCTCCTTCTCACTAAACTGGTTGTTTCTTCGTTGGTGATGTACAGTAATACCAATCCAGCACGACCAGCTCACTCATAGCAACACCACCTAATCAGGTCACTATGACTTTTAATATCTGTAGTTCCTTTGCGTACCGCGCGACTGAATTCACGGCCGCGCAACTGTCATTCATTGAACTTCCGGACGCTCGTTAGGGTCATATTCTCCCAGACGGTCTACACACACAAACGGCACATACAAGAGTGATGAATGTGCTGTTGATTCCACTGGTTGGGTTATCCAGTATTGATGAAACAGTTCAAAATTGTCGTATATATGCATGTCAAACTTGGGAATTTAAGCAGCGTAAACAGTGCGATCACATCCGGGTAGTGATGTTGGGGGCAGATAGGATGTTGAAACTCACGGGATCAGCGTTCGTGCAAAAGGATCATGATAACAGCACACCCAACGGCAGATTTCAATGGTGGTGTCTGTTGTCTGTAACACAAGGTTCTAACGGGTTTCATGGACTATATCCCCCCACGCACATCCACATCCTCCGTCTACATGTGGAAATTCACTAATCTTAATAGGCTGAAATGCAAATGTACAGCTTAGGCCGTAAATTCAATACTTGGTGCCGCGCCCTTTTAAGTATGCGCACGCAGACATGTGCGTGTTGGTGCGGTGGCCCGATTGTATGATTCGCCATTTCTGGCATACCAATGCTCCCGTATCGTGACCCTTCCCTATGGCTGGATGGAGTGGGTCATGTGACCTTTCAGGTTGAACAGGCGGTCTTTGGTCTACTTAAACTTGCACATGGCCGTTGCACACTACCGTCTTACCGTACGGTCGTGTTTATTTGTTGTTGCCTGTACCTCTTACTGAACACTTGGCTTCCTTGCTCACCGGTACCTGCCTTCTACATTCACGACACAGTTGCAGTCTGCTGGTTACAATGCACGAAATAATTTACTGTCTTTGAATTTACGGGATGCAATGGAGAGGTTTCATCTTAAATGACCATCTTTTATAACGTTAACTAATCATATCGACATGCCCACATTCATAGATTTGCAAGTGACTTTCATTGAAGTTGTCCGCGCTCGTCTATTGGTCCAGGCTCTCTCACACCTTCTCAACTGACTGAAGTTGGTTGTTTTACTTGGCTTCTTCGGTTTATCTGAAGCGACTGAAACGACCGCCTGGCACATTTCCCTTTGCATTCAGCACGACCCAAGTTAATCACACTCAATGGTTCCGAATGACTGGAGTAAGAGGGTTACAACACATTGTGGGGACAAGTTTGCTGTTATTACGCTTCTCGGCACAAATCATAACACATGGGTATCTGACTTCTAATATTAAACTAATGGATATCACCTTAGTAGGACACTTGGGCTGTTGTAGGATTTATATTTCAACTAATTACTCGGATAATTTTTTTTTGGTTTAACGCATACTGGATGTAATAAATTGACACATCTCAGTAGTTTACTCCATAAGAGCCGAGCATGACACACTTCATCAGAATTGTAATGTGTTGATTTCGTTCTGTTGTCCACATGGCTTTCTGACCGGTTTGGAAGTTCCAACCAACTACCATGCCGGTCGATTTTTGGATGGTAGCTAACTTTTTTCTTATGTTTCCTCCGGCACTTTCATCTTCTCTCACAATGTGACCAAGTGTACTACGTAATGGACTCAGAAATTGGACAAGCAAGTGTGTTGAACATAAACTGTCAGGTTACTTCCCGACATGGTATGTTCCTGCATTTCCCCGCCGAACATAATGACCCACGCAATTAGCCATAGACAAAGATACGTGTGGCTGATATCGAGGAACCGTCTGTCTGGCGTTTTAGAATTACGTTGACTCCACTTTGAATCATGGCGCCCATAAGCACTGGAGGGAGCAACCCAACGTTACGCTGTGTAGAATTTCTCAACTTTGAGGAGTAAGCGGCGGATTAGTGGGAATAAACCAAGTCATCTGAAGAAATGTCGTGTTCTACTGATAAGGACACGTCGGGGCACATCATACTTCCATATTCGACGATTCAGTCACGTTTTATTTCATCATATCCATACCGGATGATGTAGCCGTCAACCAGCGATTAAAGTTCATTTCAACTTGAACATCACCCACAATTGATCGCAGCTGTCGCATTCCCATAGACTTTCCAGTCGGCCCCTTTCGAAAAGAAGCACTAGACTCGAGTTTCGCTCTCATTAGAGCTCGTCAGTAGTGCATATCATCGCCACTGCCGGGACTTGAACCACGGACATGATGTTCATGAGGCAACCGTGTTTACCACTACGCCATTGACCTCACGTTAGGCACGACCAAATTATCATATGTGAACACTCAACCACTTTCGCTTGTGAGTAATAATCAGGTTGCCCGATCGTCTCGAAATGGAGACACAGTTACTGTCTGTTAACTCCAATCGATAACCCCGCGATTAGGACTTCCTAGACAGGTCGAAATCTCCGATCTCACTAAACCTGCTAGGCGATATTTTAGATTAATGATGAGTGCGACAGCTGCGATCAATTGTGGGTGATGTTCGAATTGAAATAAACCAAATCCCCGGCTACTCATCATTAATCTATAATGTCGCCTAACAGGTTTAGTGAGATCGGAGATTTCGACCTGTCTAGGAAGTCCTAATCGCGGGGTTATCGATTGGAGTTAACAGGCAGTAACTGTGTCTCCATTTCGAGACGATCGGGCAACCTGATCATTACTCACAAGCGAAAGTGGTTGAGCGTTCACATATGATAATTCGGTCGTGCCTAACGTGAGGTCAATGGCGTAGTGGTAAACACGGTTGCCTCATGAACATCATGTCCGTGGTTGAAGTCCCGGCCGTGGCGATGATTAAAGTTCAGTCAACACAAACTCAAACACCAGTATGTTAAAATTACAGGTATTCCGTTGCCGTGTTATACATGTATATCCGGTGGATATAAACCACTCTTTATGAAACAGGACTTTACGACATACTTCAAGAAGACCCCATCTTTACTTCTTTCGGAATGCACATTGGGTTGTGCTGTTCAAACATATGACTAAGTCTGGTGGTTTGGTCAGACTTAAGCAATAGCTACTCTATGTAGAAGCAATATTTCACTACTAATTTCATCGTCAAATAGCCCATTTTGGAGTCCATCATGAACCGTCAAGTCAGATCACCGCAGTAGTACAATTCTAATAGGAAATCTGCTCTACGACTGTGAATCAAATAAACCACACAAAAACCAGTTTCCCTAAGAACACCATTAGGCAGATGGAGTAGCCTATCAACGATCGGGTAACTAATAAGGAATTTGATTGATATGGATTAGACATTATCAACTGATGATCTCATCTGTCGTATTCCCATAGAATTTCCAGTCAACCCCTTTCGAAAGGAGGCAGTAGACTCGAGTCTTGCCTTTATTAGAGTTCAACAATAGTGCAATATGCTTGTTTACGGTCAGGAGTATGAATCATCTACAACTGTGACTGAGCGTTTTCAAATGAAAATTCGGTCCTACCTACGTGAAATTGATGATATAGTGATCAGCAAGGTTGTTTCAAAGCACCATGGTCGAAGTTCTAACCTTGACAGCTGTAAGGATATGCACTCCTGATGAGCTGTGAGAAGTGCAAACTTCGATTTTAATGCTTCTTTGGAAGAAAAGCTGACTGGAATGTCTGTGGGTACGCGACAAGTCGGATCAGTTGTAAGTGACGTTCAATTTGTGTCAATTTAGTGACTCTCAGATCCGAGGTAGACAATTTTCTGCTGCATCATTGTAACTCACACACAACCCGAAGGAGTTCACTAGCTAGTCGTAGTCAAATATTAACTTGTTAACCTATGTGTAAACCGGATAAACGTTCTCCACTAATGATCAATTGCCGAATCGGAGAAGAAGACGCAGCTCTTGACAAATAATCTTGAGTGATGAACACTCATTCAGTTCACCCACAATGTAATGTGATAGGTTTTGTGTGCCGCTATGACAAGCCATCGGCCAGCCGACTTATTCACTGCCTGTGTGAGGTCCAGGTAAATCTGTCCAGCTGATAAACTGCTGGGTATCTGTGTGCTGTTCATCCACAATACACAATCACAACCAACGTACGGACTAAAAATTTCCAATTAACCCAACTCTGAGGCACTGAACGAATCGTTTCACACTTACCAGGTTTGAACTCTAGCACTTCACTTGGGAAACAAATAAACTATCATATTCAAATCATTAGTCATATCTAAGTGTGAGTGATGTTTAAGTTGTCCGAACATCTCGAAAAGAGACGCAGTTACTAGCTTGTTAACTCATCTTCTGTTAATCTATTAGTAACTTACCGCGATGCCTTGTTTATTTTTGGGTGGTGAACTATCTGAGTTCTTACAAATCACACCA
Organism: Paragonimus heterotremus; assembly: GCA_013368495.1. Lineage (NCBI taxonomy): Eukaryota > Metazoa > Platyhelminthes > Trematoda > Plagiorchiida > Troglotrematidae > Paragonimus > Paragonimus heterotremus. The sequence continues at coordinate 226,735 of LUCH01000167.1, forward strand.
ATGAAATATTGGTCACGAGGACCTTTCAAACGAATTCTTCCAACTTTTGAGGTAAACCTGTTCTAAAGACTACTCTATTTTACTTTTTTCCGTCATTTCAATCGGAGCTGCGAATGCGATTCAGTCCGTTTGGTTGTTCGCATTAGGTTCTGCGGAATCTGATGTGATACGTTATCCAGTAATATTTGTAAGTAGTATGGCAGATTTCGCAACTTAGATGAGACCCAACTGTGAAACCCGCGCTTCTGCTGGATTAGAACCAGCGACAGAAACAGCATGCTCAAACGCAGCAAGGTGAGTTGCGAAGCCACGCTGAGAGCTCAGAAATTTCACATTTGGTTTCACTAACCCACCTAATTCGTCGTGTGATATGAAATCCACCAAATGATTTAGCAGACTGAATGCCCGAGAAAGATTTCCCGACAGTTCACGCTAAAATCCACCAACACCACAGCTGGGCATTCAGAAGTTGTTGCATTTGCCCTATAGGTGTTTGAAACTTTCATTTTTCTTTCAACGGAAGATCATTCGCCATTGTATTCACAACAGATCAAAAATATTTTCCAAACCGTTGATCCCAGTGACCACCGGCGAAGTGGTGGATAGCTGTTTCGACCTACTTGGGCCTCGTCAAAACCACGCATGCCGGAGAATGGAACCTACCACCAGGGTTGCAGAAAAGTACATGAATTAGCTTCCTTAGCCGTTGCGCTTCCTTTTGTTCATAGGCTGAAATCGATCAGCCGTTTTGTGATTGACCTGCAAACGAGCAAGCATTCGCCACAGCTCCACAGTGGGTTGAAAAAGGGATTTTGCAAACAGTGACCTTGACCCCGTGGTCTAGTGGATAACTGTTCACGGGTCGTGGGTTCGATTTCCTGGAGTGCTTGCTGTTGACGAGACAGAAGTAGGTCGAAACAGCTGCCTCTCACTTCCCTGGTGGCCACTGGGACCAACCGTTTGCGAAATCCCTTTCTCAATCCATTATGGGACTGTAGCGGATACTTTCTGGTTTGCAGGTCAACCGCAAAACGGCTGATCGGTCTCAGCCTATGAGAGAAAAGCAAGAACAAACGGCTAAAAAAAGCTAGATTAGAAAAGTCTTTAACAATCCCCACCACAGGCTTTTTTGTTCATGATTGTTTGTACCGACAATACTGCAGTACTCCTTGTTCCTGAGATTAACTGGGCGCTGTCCACTCTCCGGAACTGTTTCGCGTAGGATTTTGTGGCACTTGGCCCCTCATGGGAAGTAACTATAACAGAAAAAGTGTGCACTTCGTTAATGTATTACACGCAAGGAAGTGTTCATTCCAGAATGGAGCGCCATATTACTGTCTCAGTGAAATGCTGGATGGATTACTTATGAACTCAGTTCATATTATGTGTAACAAAAACCGTGAGAAGTGGAATAAAAAATAACTCAAATGGAGTATCGGTTTGAGAGGGAGTAACGGAATGAGGACTACATCTAATTTAGGAATCTGTACGATATGCATATCTTGCTGTTATTGTTGCTGATCGTTTTTGTCTGACTGTTTTTGTTTATTTTCCAGCTACTGTTACCATGCAAGTAGCACAGATGTTTTTTTAGTTCGCCAACGATACAAACGTGTGAACATGCACGATTTCTAGATGATAACTATGTGAATATGCGCAATCACTAGGGTATTATTTCTTAACCGTACTCTTCCTTTCTAGTCAGCTCAAGAAATCCACTTAACTCGGTGATCACTTGTATAAACGGATCCCATTCGCATTTACGCTTTAACAAATATTCCAATTTCTAGTCGGCTCCTTTCGACAAGAAGCACTAAACTCGAGTTTCACTCTCATTAAAGCTCGTCAGTTGTGCATATATTTGCGACAACTCCGATTAACTGTGGGTGATGTTCAGTCTGTATGAAAGCTGAAATCCCCTACTACTCATCAGAAGTATTCCATTTGTTGATCAGACCAGTTATACAGATATCGGTTGACAGTGGCAACGTCAATTACCGTCACATACGCGTCCCTCCAGATCGACGTCAAAAGTGGTCCAGTGTTTTTGCAATAACTTGGTCATTTCAATTATTTGTTACACTGAGTGTTACCTACTTGAGGTGACCTTCGGCAGTAGCGTTGTAGTTGAACCTCTAATAACAAAGGAACAGGAGTCTCGCGGGGTTAACTATGATTAGGTTAACGCTTGTTGTGCTATGAGTGAGTGGCCGTTAGGCGATGGTAGCAAAACTTTAGCAGAGAGAGTTGGGTATGTTGCTATGGGTCACTCCGCGTTATACGATCGGCAGTTTTGTCGTTGCCGTGCTCTTACCTCCGTCTGCAAAGCGGAAAACATGACAGTTTCGCTCAACAAAGGAAATCAACTGAGCATGGTCAAAACGTGATCTAGGCTTCCTCTACGTTGACTAGAGTACAATAAAACAGTCTCAGTCTAGTTTGCGTACGGTACTTGACCCAGAAGGTCACGGTTGCCAAAGACGCCAATGCTCAGTTCCTTTACGTACCAAGAACCATTTGATGCGATGCTGCACTCCGATGTTTCTTCTTGCATTTTTCCTGCGGCTACTTCAATGTAAATTCTACGTTCTGGTCACCAGTACTGAATAGCAGTTGTATGTGCAGTATAGTACGATCGTTCCTCCTCACTGCACTTTGAAACCAATGACACCGCTGTCACGTGGTAGAGGTGGTCAGAGTTGAAAGCACGGTCATAGCAGAAGTTTACAGTACTGACGATATTTAACCTGGACGAACCACGGGGCTAGTTGTGATGTCCAAAATGGGTTGGGTAAATAGGTCCACATGAATGCGAATGTTGCGAACAAGCGTAAATGGTAGCCAATTAATATTAACCGAATTTCGCACTGTCTGGGGGTGATTATACCTTTGGTGAGTAAAATCAGCGGATTATTTGTTTTTTACGGGGGAAGAAATTTTGGTCATATGTTCACCGGTTGAAGTCAACAGGATAGCCACTACGACTAAAACTGGAGCGATCGAACGAACTAAGCGTTACCCACAAGCTATTGTGGTTGAGAGTTTCTGTGCGGTATTTCAGTTGTGCCTGGCACAGTGAACAACACGGTTGCCCCATTGAAATATGGGCCACTGCTTACGTTCGTGTCTGGCAAAGACATGTACTACCGCCGAGCCCTGATAAGAACCAAACTCTAGTTTAGCTTCTCGTCACGGAACGCAAAATCATTATCATTTGCGAATCATATTTAATTTATATTCAGTATATAACTACAATTCCAGTTTCTAACTTTGTAACAAAGTTTGTGGCAATGGTGGTTTTAATAAACAATGAGATCGTCTACATTTTGCAGGTCACTCTTGTTCTATGTCTATCGCCACTGTTCAAGTTTTATTTTGGTAGATCATTGATGCATAATAAGGAGATGACAGATGTCTTCGAATGTGATGCAGAAGAATTGTAACTTTCTATCACCTGATCGGAAAACGATAACCCATTGCTTTGTTTCAGTGTTAATCCGAAATTTTATGATGATCAACATTAGACTGATGAAGTGTTTGTGCACAATCATCACAAACCATAATAACTGTCTAAAGATCCGCGTATAATATCAACGCACATGGTTGGATATGGTAAAACAAATCGTTCTTTCAAGGTATCTTTTCATTATGTTCATTCGGAGATTTGCGGCACTATTCTCACAGGTTCACAAGTTTCCACATGAGTGAAAAACTCGTCTGGTTAGTAGTATCGATGAGTAGTCGAGGGTTTGATTAATTTCAAGTTGAACATCACCCACAATTGATCGAAGCTATCGCATTCCTATAGACTTTCCAGTCGGATCTTTTTTGAAGAGGGGCAACAGACTCGAGTTTCGCTCTCATTAGAGCTCGTCAGTAGTGCATATTCTTACCACGGCCGGCACTAGAACTCCGACCACGCTGTTCATGAGGCAACCGTGTTTACCACTGCGCCATTGACCTCACGTTAGGCACGACCGAATTATCGTATGTGAACTCTCAAACACTTTCGCTCAGGTTGCCCGGTCGTCTCGACAGGAGACAGTTACTGTCTGTTAACTCCAATCGATAACCCCGCGATTAGGACTTCCTAGACAGGTCGAAATATCTGATCCCATTAAACCTGCTAGGTGATATTTTGGATTACTGATCAGTAGTCGGGGAGTTGATTAATTTCAAATTGAGCATCACCCACAACTGTTTAGTATTGTTGAAGTTACTTCACTGGCTGGGTTAGGAACCCACACTTGATGCTGGAAGTTTTCACATTTATTCTTAGAAAGTCACTTCTTTGAAAAACAAGGAAGAACAGCAGTTTCGTATCCTTGTGTCGGAAAGCGAAAGATCGGATGCATGCATATATATATACTTTAGTGATAATACGGAATTTATTTTTGTCTGATAGTTCATAAAAAATATGAAACACTTGCAGATGTGTAGATGAATTGGCTTGTATAGGTACACTGAAGTACAGTATATCGACAACGAAAATGCGGATACATGTAATCAGGATATGACAGACGACAAGTAAAAAACAGGCCAATATTTTGATGGTTCTGTCATGTACTAAAGATGCCAGCTAGTCGTCTGTCACACCGAGCATTGCCGACGCTGCGGCCAACTGGCGTAAGGTGTGAGATAGACAGATGATGAACTGGCGTAATGAAATGAAACTGTTCAGTAAGAGATTGATCAGTGTAGGTCGTGTTCATCTCCTGCGGTGGAGCACTCGCGATTCACAGAGGCCGTGGCTAAAGACGTTAGATAAGGTGGCGGCTAACCGAGTCAAGTGGCGTGAATATTGTCGTTGTTTGGCCGAGTTGTCTGTGAAGTGAGTACCCTTCTAGAGGTCAATGATATACACATTTCTACCGAATTAGTTTTTGCTTCATGTTTTCAATGTGATTCTTATCAGTTAACGTCGTACCATTAGAGTTTCTTTAATACTTTTTCCGAGGGATAATGGTTTTACTCCCATATTGGCCCGTCTTCTGGCTAACGAGGGTTGGCCGGCTGAACTACGAAGGCTTCAACTCAGAGACTTCCTAGTTTTAGTCCTTTGGGTTTACATTAGGAAAATGGTGTGGCGCAAGCCGCCTCTGATGTTGTGTGTCGGCGACTTTGGTTACCTTGACGGACTACTCTGGAACAGATGTCGCCAACCATATATATACATGTATATACTTATATAAATATTATGGATATATATATGTATATACGTTGCCGATAATTCGTTTTCATCATTTCTAGCTTTAATTTGTGTTCGTGGGTATTATGGCCAGGCAACCGTTTCTACATAATAAATCACGATACAGTAGAATAATAAATGAATACAAATGTATGGAGAAGAACGGAGGTAAGAGAGAAGATAAAATAAAGGCGATAACCGCACAATGTCAATGGGGCTTCATGAGAAAGAACCGTATACAGCTTTACGGAAACAGGTTCGTTGTTGACTATGACACACTGTCGTGTCCGGAAAATTTTCCAGTCCGCGGTATGGAACGGTTCGACCTCTCCAACCAGGTGGACGGCATTTGCCGATATTACTCAAAGGGGCGGTCACGGACTACATTGTTCACGACAACGTGATTGCTGCTTTTCGGTTCTTCCAGCCATCAGCAACCACACTAAGTAATGCAGTATGTGACAGACGCCTCGTCAGCATATGAAACATATGGCCTAACTAGTGAAGACTGTGTACTTTCATTGTCTGGGCTATTGATCTACGAGAATAATTCCAGCAAGTTGACTAAGTGGTAGTTCTTTTGATGATAGTTTAAGCAGCACTGTATCTCACACTCGTTCGTTAGATGTTCCGTGCAAGTCAGCCACGGATCCGATCGACTTAACGCTTGGGTAGACCAAGTGCCTGACAAAACCGTGCTTGGTTACATCATTATTTGTCCAGTAGCTACTTTCTGATGGAGTCAACAACTTAGTGTTTTTCTTACGGATTATCTTTCACTGGTGACCTAACACACCGTAGGCCGCTCGTAAAGTTGAATCAGCGTCTACATTGTGTCCACTGTGATGAGTTAAACTACCGCCAAATGACTAACTGTTTATCTCGATCGTATGAGAACAGTAGGGATTTTAAGTTGGTCATTCAACTGACAACAACAAAAGCACAACCTACAAATATATTTTCACTCAACCACTAACTTAGACGATTGGCAAGGTTATGCATTACTGTCAAGCTCTAGCTGGAGTGAAGTGCAAATCTAGTGCCTGCTTTCGAAGGATGCTTTCTAGAAAGTCTATCTGAATGATAAAGCTGTAACCAGAAGTGAGTACAATTAAATTTATGCCAAATAATGTAGACTTTTATAGAATTTACATTCAGATGTTTGGTAGACGTTTCATTCCATTGCTTTTGCTAATTTCACATAATGAAACAGGAGTGAAATGTAGTCACTTTTGTGTGAATCTTTTCGTTGGTAAAGAAATAAATGCGCAGAATTGTTATGGGAGTTAAAAAAAGTAAACACATGTTACGCTTCCCGCATTTTAACGTTTCAGACTTCTTGAATAGAGTTCAAAGTGAAATGAACTCTTTAGACTAAAAATGCTGTCTCACTGCGAAGAACGGAATTCAGTTACGCTCGCGTTGCGAATCTGTGTTCGCACCGGTTTAATGGTTTCTCCTCTCTCTCTCTCTCTCTGCATCTTTCACCTTCTTTACTTCTCACATCCTGTAATGTGACTGTCACACTATATATATAGCCAGGCTTTGCGGCTTTACTATAAGACCACTGGGACAACGGTATGGTACACTCGATCATGCAGGCACCATTAACTGACAAACATTACCCGAGCCTTAGCTATACGATTGGTAATTGGCATCCAACAGCAGTGAAGCAGCTCTCAAAGTACGTAAGATTTTCGACTATCTCTGACAGTTCACTACCAAGGATATGAACCACCGCACGGCCAGGTCAATCTCACAACTCCATTTTTCAGTTGGAAGATGCAAAGGTCATAAATTCACAGTATGCCTCATCATCAACTAATCCTATCAGGAAACGTCGTAACTGCGCAGTAAGTTAAACTCAGAACGCTCCAGTACCAAAGTCTGACCTTTTAAACGTTAACACTGACATATCTAGAAGAGGTTACCCATTGGAATGCATGACGTAGAATGTTTTGTGGATGGAGAAACAAGCCCCCTCTTTCTCTTGGGCGTCTGTGTTGCGGTGAACAATGATCCAACCATTGTGGACAGGAGGTTGTTCTTATAACCAGAAGGTTTTGAACAGGTATATATGTTCGTTTCTGAGACAGAATGCATGAAAGAGTTTAAAATACTGGAGAAAGCTTCAAGGCGGAAGGTTCCACAAATTCAGTATCATTTGTATTCTTTCGGTAATTATTGTGGATTATAAACAAACCTAACTTTTTTGTCCACAGTGATCCATTACCTCATTCGCACACAGAGCGGGTTGGTTTAACACCATTACTAATTAGTACAAGTTTGGAAGTGAACACTCATGTTCCTGCGTTTGCTCAAGTTAATCGTTAAATTGATCACCACCAACCACGGGTTGAGAGAGGTCAACTGGTTCTGAGTAGCTTTTTTCATAAGTCACCAGTGTTTCTGGACTAGCAGTGCTCGACAAGTTTGAAAAGAATAGAACGATCCAAAGAAGATTCAGGACCGTGCTGTCGTTTGATATAATGATATAAGCGAAACAACAAGCCTTATTTTTGAGGTTGAAAACACAACGAGTAGGTTAGCTGACCTCGCTATCCTAGTGAGTTCATCGTGACTTTATCATCTTTTCCTAACTTGCGCTTTGAAAACGCGTAAATAATGATGTCAACAACAATCCTGAATCATTAAAGAAGGAATAATACTCATTCCTGAACATAATATCTATCCCAGAATTCGTCATGCATAAACAGTATTTTTACAAGAATGAATAGATCGCTGAGTCTAAGCGGTCAGCCGATTGGAATTCAAATTCCATACGATCGATTACTGCTTTACATTTGTACACATTTGGTCAACGGTCCTTCTAATTTTATCAGTCGTCCAAAGCATGTTTTGTTTCAAGCGTAAGAAAACTCATAAGCGTACTGAACGTGATGAGGAACTAATTCACCCATCGTATGCGACCCGAACTCGTACCCCACCTCCACCAGTGGTGGCTCACTACCCTGTCACAGAGCCAGAGCCTGCATCAAAAAGTTGGCGGAGTGACATAAAAGGAGATACAAAACAGGTCAGACCGACAGCAGAGGAATCAAAACCGCTGACCGAAGGTAAACGGGTCTTGACCAGATCGGAATTACGAAAACTTCGACACCAGAGTAATTTGCAACTCTACAAATATAGCCTACCGCTTTTACGGGACAGATAAACGAGGATGAATGCTTCAACACCATGTATTCTAATTAGTTAAACAGAATCCTGTTTTCTGGATTACGATTTATTTGCGCAAACGTATGTGCTTCTGTCATGTTCGCTCATCAACATGAATGTAGCATATTTTACTTCATATCTAATTTATCCTAGCTCATCTTGGGTCGAGGTGTTATCTGATGCAGTGGTGTTTTTTTACCAACCTGATTATTCACAATAGGTATACGGAACATATACACGTGAAATTACCCTCAACTGATTAACGACCAAAAGTAGGCTCAAAACGTTAACGTGTGGTTTAGAACTCCTAGGAGTTTACTTTTATCCTGCCTTTGATAGAAAAACTGCAACGAAAGAGGATCGAAACAGAACAATGACCTCTCATCGTGTATCGCGTTTCCTGTTGATACTTTTTCATGGTCATCAAATGGTTGTTCCTATTGTTTAGGTGTATTTTGTCGAGCATAAGTTTGCTAATGTGTTGGTCCATACAGTCATAATCAGAATGGGCTAATCCATTGAATCTGTGACACACAAAACAGATTACACTGGTGACTGACAATAAACCAAGACTGTTTTGGAAATTGTTAGTAACGTAAAGTTGATAACAAATCGTCGTTGCTGCCATTAATATTAAATGGAAACAGCTGTTTGGCGCGACTTACTATGTCAACAACAGTGACACCACGTAGGAGAGGTTTGCGGCAGTCCTATCACCCACCCCCTATCCCAGACAATCTACACACACGCAGATTAAACACAGACAGCCTCACACACACAAGCACACATTAACTCTCTATGCTTATTCGCACCTGGGGATCTTCACGTGGTGACCTCTGGTGAACCGTGAACCCTTACATCCTACTGGAAGCCTGTCTACACACCGCAGGTGAAACACACAAACATGTCCTAGTTGATTACTGCCCAATTTGGAGCTTGTACATTGTAAATTTTCTGATTTAAATCGCTTGATAAAGGCTCTCCAAGAGGGTCGAAACGTTGCGAAACCGTTAACTCTTTTGGTTTTTAACTCGTTGTGGCTTAACCAAGGACTTACTTAATAATTAAATGTAAACATACCAACTGGATACAATCGCCGGTTTAAACGTTGGCCTTTGAGCTACCATAATATAACTAAGTCTAAATTAATGTATACTTTACTGTATTATCCCCTACGAAATTTGTGTACTGATACCTGTTTTCAAAAATTTGGTTACCTTTAAGAAAATTCGGTTAACGTCGATTTATTGATTAAGAAAAGCTGAATGTGCACATCCGGTTGAGCAAATGAAACACATCATGAACTAGAGTACTGTGTACCTGGTGTTGGTTAAAGTTTTATTTCAAAATAGTAGTCCGGAATAATTTCATAGATTCGCATATGAAAAGGATCAAGCGTTTATACACTCCTGCCTTCGGGATTACCATATTACAAAATGTGTTGTACTCCTCATAAGTGCGCTGAAAACATTGTCAGGTATACAGAAATAAAACTGAATTGGAGGGAAAACACTGTTATGTAGAACGCCAATTAGCTTTCATCAGTTAAAAGTATTAAAACCGTATACTGGTTCCTAAATCTGTCACAACGAAACTTGACCTTGACGTAGTGTGACGGCTTGCGCATCTCGATGACCTATTGGGCTAAACTGGACGGTGTGGACACCACACCGATAGAGTCACTCATGTCAGGCAGACCAGGAGGTAGAGGTCTGACGAACCAGTCTCCTGGTCCCCCAGGTTGGGGGTTGGAAGGAGGTTGGCATCTTCTTGCGGAAAACGTACCACCCACTCGCTGCCTTGCGGTGTAGGCTTTTCAGTCAAAGGCTTCGGTGGAGAACCCTAACCGTTCTCCTGTCTAGGTTCGGGCGCCCTGGCAGTATCTCAGCCCACACATAACCATGAATAATCACAACACCAGTAATTCCATACTGCATCGGCCGTCTCGCAGTATAAACCGGGTCGCCCTATCTGCTGCATACAGCAGGGTGAATAGGCAAAAACATGCTACTGCTGACCCATCCCTCACTGTCCTATCAAATTTAGCTATCAGGCACTCTCGATCTCCATTTTTGATCATTACTCTACAGGTTCCAAAACAGATGTAGGTAACTGTGGTAGCACTAAGCCGGTTAGTTCCGTCTCTCGTCTCTTGTTAAGATCTAGAACGCGAATTAATATAGGTGCCACCAACGTTCGCACTCTAAAACAGATAGGTCAACAGACCGCTCTTGCACGAACTTTAGACTCATTGCGTGTCGATATCCGCTGTATCTCGGAAACTAGAATTCAGGACGGTGGTCAACGTATGGAACTAACAACACCCGCATTGTCGACCCGATACTGGTTATACACTTCGGATGATTCCACAGCCGCCGTTATAGGTCAGGCTGGAGTAGGTGTAGTCCTCAGCAGATAGATTGGATTCCTGTTAACAGTAGACTTTATGCCGTCCGTCTGGTAGATTCTGTTAGGGCCAGCTCTAGATGCAAGACTTTCATAAATTTATTCATTGTGTCTATTTACGCTCCTACTGATTGTAGTGAAATCGGCATCAAGAACGCATTTTACTTGGATCTGGCCTCTCTCTTTTGGTCGACACGTAGCTCTGATATAGTCGTACTGGCGGCAGATATGAATGCTTAGGTCGGCCGTCTTCATGAAGCTGAATCTGATTTAGGTGGCAAGTTTGGGATAGCGTCACATCGGTCAGATAATGGTGGGCGATTGTGGCAGCTATGCGTTGAGCATAAGCTATTTTTAGCCAGCACTAATTTTAGGCATCGTTCACGTCATTGCTTTACTTGGCGATCGCCTGCTCCGAATCAGGCCTGGTCCCAGATAGGCCACACAGCTGTTAGTTATGGGTGGCGTGGTTCCATTCAAGACTGTCGTTCTTATTGGAGCACATACATGGATTCAGATCATGCGTTGGTACGCTGTCGTTTTGTTCTTACTTTTGATAGACAACGACCCCACCGACAACAACGGTTGGCTGTTGAGAAATTGGCTTTACCATCGGTATAGCATAAGTACCAAACCAGCTTAGAAAGTTGCCTTAGTGGTACTCACTCCGATGATCCTAATAGTTGCTGGACACAAATCTCACAAGCTATTCGGAAAGCAGGTACTATAGCATGCGGCATAGGGGTACATAAGTTTGACAAACATTGGATTTCAGATAAATCTCTGGAGTTGTTAGAAGCCAGACGGAAGATTCCTCCTGGTAGTTCACATAACAAGTCTAGGAGAGATCCCCGTTGGAAACTGAAACGCATTCTGAAGGATGATCGTGAGGCTTGGTTAGTGAAAAATGTTAAGGAAATGGAAACCGCTTTTGCTTCAGGGAACATTGACAAACTATTTAGGCTCATCCGTGCCACTGACTCCAGGCGACCGTCTGTCAGTGAAGCTATCAGCGAGGCAGATGGCACATTAATTCATGATATGTCCAAAAGGTAAGAGCTTTGAGCGGAACTAGCTAGCCTCTTGCTCTCATTGTTTTGCCGCCACAAACTTGTGACGTAGCACCCTGGTCGATAGATTTGGAACCACCCACTGGGACTGAGGTTCGCAATTGGAGCTAGTCTCTCAAATGTGATAGGGCTGTTGTTCCAGATGATCTCAAACCGGTATCGTTCAAAGAAGGTGGAAAGGCGTCAGTGGAAGCCTTGACTCAGTTGTTTCAACTTGTGTGGATGACGTGCTGGGGTCACCCGATAATAGTTCCTGTAATCAAGAAAGGTATCGGGGGCTCTTGCGAAAACCACAGGAGAATTAGTTTAACCCCAGTCACTACTTAGGTTCTGGCATCCATTATAATTCGTCGACTCACTACAGCTCGTGAGGTAAACATTAGAAAAGAACAGGCAGTATTTCGCCCCAAGCGGGGTTGTACAGATCACACTTTTACACTCTGTCAAATTCTGGAGCAGCGTCATGTGGACCGCCGGCCAACAGTCACCATATTCCTCGATTATACAGGTGCGGTTGCTTCGGTGGATCGATCTGAACTGTTAGAGCCGCTTAAATGCAGGGGTGTACTCGCCAAGTATGTGAACAAACTGTCGGCACTTTATTCCCATACTTCAGATCAGGATAGGGTTTACGGCGAACTGTCAAGCATCATCATCATCATCATCATCATCATCATCATCATCATCATCATCTCAAACCGACAATATCGTTGATTTTCTTTAGAGAATGTTTGGGAAGACG
>LUCH01000167.1:242016-274840 GCA_013368495.1 Paragonimus heterotremus
TATTACTTTACGGCAGTAACACCTGGCCGCTCAGAATAGAAGACTTGAACTGTCTTCAGGTATATGGCCACAGATGTCTGCGTTCAATCGCTCGTATCTTGTGACACCAGCGAGTAAGCAACGAGGAGATTAAGAAACGGGTGCTTGGCATTGATTGTAGAACGAGTTCTTCTGTCCAGTCACTACACTTTTACAGACTTAGATGGTTAGACCATGTTCTAAGGACGCCAGCTAATTGTTTACCACACCGAGTACTGTTTGCCGACGATGCTGCCGACTGGCGAAAAATGCGACGCGGACAAATGATAACCTGGCATAGAGAAATGGAATCGTTCCCGAAAGAGTTGGTTACTGTATATCGGGTTCCTCTCTCGAGCTGGGACCATCGCGCCTCACAGAGTCGGTGGCTGGAGACGTTAGGTGAGATGGCGGCTAATCGAGCTCAGTGGTGTGAATATTGTGGCTCTTTGTCCGAGTTGTCTGTGAAGTGAGTGCATTTAATGACGCGTGGCAGTGAAAGCCGTAAGGAAGCTGTCTTGCTGATGACGCCTTACTTTCACTTACAACTCGGTTGTTTGTTTGCAAGGTGTAGGCACCTTAATGTTGAATATTTGAACATAGACGTAGCTATTTTTAGTAATTAGGTCGCTCTCCCCTCCCTTTCTTTCCTTCTTCACTTTTCCCATATGGGTATTTTTCCTTCGTGGCTGTGTGGCAGTCAAACATTAGTGTGAACCACTGGTGCATTGCTGTCTATGATGATAATGGTCTCCAAATGCAGACAGCTGCATACTGCCACGAAACCAGTGTTACTGCTCCTAATATCGACCAGGAAGATTTTGATGCAGCTGCAAAATTCAATCCAGAAGTTAAAAATTACTACACTCACCACCATTGTAATAGATGGTGGCGGCCTCAAAGTAGATAACAACACACCAACTCAGCTCTTCTCATTCGCTGCATCTCCTCGAATAGGTTTATCTGTTATATGTACTGTAGGCAGTGAGATTGTCTACTGGTGCTGTATCTACACCAACACGGCTTCATTCTTTAATAAACTGGACAAGCTTCGTGACCACTGTACCCCGTAAAACCAATTCATGCTAGGCGTCACAGAGACCTGATAAGAAGAAGAAATGCGGAATGGTGAATTGTTCATTCTGGTATAACAGTGCTTCCCAGTTATAGGGAAATCGGCAAGAGAGGTAATGCAGCTCTTTATTCGGGAACGCACCTGAAGATCTCAAGTAATCGTGACAGGGTGCTACCGGGTCATCCGGAATCAGTCTGGTAAGTAGTTAACATCACTCCACACTTCACTTTTGTGATTGGTGTGAGTTACAGATCGCCTTCTGCGCATGGGATGCCCACACTACCTTGCACAGTGTTCTGTATGGAATACCATCTTTAGATTAAGCTCAAGCGCTGATAACGAGAAATTCTAATCACCCGGAGCCAGACTTCACGGACCATTTAGTCAATACTGCAACCTCTTCTTATGCTGGAGATCTCTTCGAGAAAGTAATGGAGGTTTAACACTTTCAGAAGATACAGGACCATACGAGGCGGCGGGTGAGTTAAGCACCATCGTGTCTTGATTACATTCTTACCCACGAAGTTGACAAGATAAGTAGTCTAAGTGTCATAGCTCCACTTGTTCACAGTGATCATGGAATAATTGGATTCAGGTATGTACACCGAACGACTTTCGAGCACATCGGAAGCAACTTTACTGAAATACCCCAAAATTCGGTGTCACAGGTCGGAATCAAATTACAGGACAGACTTATTTACGAATCATCAGATCCAGATTTGCTTTTCCTTTTCGTCTTGGGAAGCTGTGCCAAGGAATTAGCGGAACTGCTCACAACACTTTCTGATTGTTACTTCTCAACTGTTCGATTACCGAAATCCTGCGAACCACACCTATTTTTAAAAGTGGGTGCAGCTGTGAGCCAGCGAAGTATTAATCCTTGGCGTTGCTTCAAGTGATCTTTAAAGTAATTGAGAGCCTACCAGATGACTCTCTCTGTGCAAAGGTTGAAGACCCCTAGCTCATCACCAAGGAACAACACGGATATCGCAGAGGGTACTTATGCATCACGAGTCTGTCGATTGTTCGTGGTGTTTGGAAGAGAGCTTTCAAGGCAGGACTGGTCTTAGACGTAGTTCAGCTTGACTTTTCCAAGACTTTATACGAGGTTGATTACTTCATCTTGCTGGGTAAACTGAATAGTTATAGCCTTGATGAGCGCTCACTCATGTGCCTAGAAGATTATCTGACTGAACGTAGGTTCAGCGTCAAGGTGAGTGGACAGTTGTCACAGCGATTCACAGCCAACAGCGGCTTTCTGTGAAAAACAATTTTGGGATCACAGTTATCCATACCCAGTATGGCCAAAATTCCGATGTTCTATGCTGATGACAGGGCTCTGGCGAGTCCTACAATGTCCGGACATGCGCTAACTTCACAGGACGATTTGAACTGGCTAACTCAGCGGTTCATAGAAAATAACTTGTCGTTCAATATCAACAATTTGCAACTCATTCACATTCGCCATCAAACTTATGCTAGTGTCGCAAGTCAAGAACGTGAATGGCACAAGAGTTATTTTCCCAAGAAAGCAACACAGGTTAAGCGCTTAAACAGGAGAACAAACAAAAACACATTTGCATACGGCAATCGGCCCAGACCGTTACGGTTGCTACAGACGCTAGTGTTCAGTTTCTTTACGTAGCAAGGACCATTTCACGCGATGCTGCACTTCGATGTTTCTTCCTGTATTTTTCCTTCGGCCACTTCGATGTCAAAATATATGCTCTGGACCTACTACTGAATAGTAGTCGTGTGAGTAGTATATTACGGTCGTTCATCCTCACTACACTAGCTGTTACCTTGACGATACAAGTATGTTCGTGTCAGTATGCGAACGAGACCCAGGGACCGTAGCAGCATTCTGTTTGAGTCTGTCTACAAGTTGTGCTGTCATGGCTAAAGAGCCATAAATAACCTTGAACCTCTTGGGAGGAAATTGTGGGACTCTTCATCCTGAAGTGTTTCCTACTGTGTTTGCCTCCATAATCCGCTCACAGCTATTGACGAACATAGAGGCCCAACGTCCTTATCTTAAGAAGGATGTGGCACTTAATGGAAGTGTTCAGAGACGGGCCACCAGAGGGATTACGAGGTTCGGAAAAACCATCTACCCAGAAAAACGGACAGAATTAGGTTAATTCTCAATGAATGATAGACAACCCAGGGGAAAACAATTTTTACTTACAAACTATTCCACGTTCCGAGTCATCCAATAGCACATATCCGCCACCAAATAAGGATGAACATGTTAAGAGGCGTGTCTTCTAACGAAGTAGCCAGGAAGCATCATGCCATACTGATCGATCGACCTAATTCGGACGGTATAATGGTAGGAGGTAGTATGGTTCCACTCACCCGCTCAGATTACATCCGTGCTGTCAAACGCCTGTGTGCTATCTGATGCCCCCTGTAACGTGATTTGTTCTGACGCCCTGACTGTCACACATGAAGGTTTCATTTGATTTGCTCTGCTTCTGACTGCCATATATGATCATCTCGTTTGATTTGCTGTGCTTCTTGTGAACCATGTACAGTGATCGTTTCGTCCAGCAAACTTAGAGTCCCTGTGGTCTAATGTTGACTCATCCTTCAAATAAACGGTGTCACCATGTTTTTTCTCTTTATCGGGTTAGGGTCAAACGGTAGAGCGCATAATAAAATGGACGATGCAATAGATCGTTTATCGGGTCTCTCACAGAAACTGATTAACAGGGCAGGCAGATTACTCTGTGAAGAGACTTGCTTCACAGTTAGGATCGGTTCACATTGGAACGCACTGCCCACCTCTGTGGCCCTGTCTAAATCAGTTTAAAGTTTTTTCCCAAGAGTTCATCGGCACATACGCGACAAGCAACAGGATCTTACTGGTTGCACCGTCGATTGAGATTTTTTAGACCTTTGTGCTTGTTCCTGCTACCAAAGGCGACCCCTTGTTTAACACCGTTTAGAATGTTATGAGTGAAAACTATTGTCGACAACCATTCATTTTTTGCAAATGGAAATTGGGGGACAACCCGTTCGTATGGATATTGATAAGGAGGCTCCCGTAACAATAATAAGTGCTGCATTTGTCAAACATTTGCCCAAATTTCCCGCGTGTCAATCGACCTTTCACATATACACTGGACAGCCGATACTGTAATGGGAAGGTGTACTGTTCATTTCCAATATGACAGCGAAAAGCGAACTTCACCCGTGTACGTATTAGCTCAGGATTGCCCTGACCTATTAGGGCAGGAGTGAATCAAATTTATAACAGGTGCGCTAGGTACCATTAAAACCGTTGCGGGAAAACCGAAACTCGAGGATATTCTGTTCGAATACTGCGATGCGTTTAGGGATAAGCTTTGTAAAGTAGATGGATTCAAAATCATCACTGAACTAATCGGCAGTTTCCAACCTCGTTTTTTCATGGCACGAACCTTGCCTTATTCTTTAAGATCAAAGGTCCAAGAGGAGCTGACTCGGCTACAAAAAGTCACACTTATCCCTGTACAACATTGTGAATGGATAACCCCAGTCGTTTCTGTTGTCAAACCACGTGGATCGTTGGAAATCTGTGGCGACTGGAAATTAACCATGAACCGTGTTTTTATACTGAACAAGTATCCCTTGCTCCGAATAGAGGACTTGTATACTACATTCGCCGATAGCGAAAGATTTAACAAAAGTGACTTTAATCATGCTTACGCCCAAGGGGAACTTGATGAATCCTATCGTGTTCGCACTACAATTACTGAACACATGGACTTTTCCCAGTGCATACGGTCACCCTTTGACATTAATTCGGTAGTGGCAATTTTTCAAAGGATTATAGACAATTTGGTAAATGTTGTTAAGTGTAAGCGATGAACAGATGAATTAACGTCAGTTGCACAATACAAAAGAATTTGTTTGTCAATACAAAGTCTATCTTATTGATTAGCCGAACATAATAAATTAACAGTACAGATTGGAATGTAGAATAGAAGAATTGGAGAAGAGGTGAAGCTTGCAGAAACAAGTATTTATCGTTTCAACCCCCAAAACCTTAACGAATCGGCTGCATTCCGAAAAACAATGAACTGTTTTATACTGTGGAGATAATGACAGATAAGAAACGGTGTCTCACTGGATGCACACTTAGGTTCTGACTGATTCCGACACTACGAAGCTGTGATCAGACGTGTGTGCCGCGTTCGTCCGGAAGACATATGTGACCAACACTTCGGTCCTACGTGGTACAGTCGTGTCAGATAAATCAATAGGAAGCAGCCAGACAGATAGTTGTTACGGTCACAGAGTTGTTTCCGCACTACTGGCCATGTAAAAGTACGGGAGCTGTGAGGCACAATCCTACGAGCAGACAACAGAACTATATTTGTGGTTGCAAAATTGTTATCTACAGATTATGGAAGAAGGATATCAGAAAGATATCCTCAAATGAAGGCCATTCCCAGCAGATGCCCGTCAACATCCGCGTATTATGATGTACAGCTGAAAAACTCAGCGTACTCTTGAGAAGTTTGCTGTAGCTTCTCATACATCTACGGTACGCAGAAGCAATTGCGGTTAGACGTTAACATCTTATTCGCTACACCCCCAGGATGAGTCACGTGAGTCAAACTTATGAGTTATTGGCTCTGGGAAGATTCCCTCATAATAGGCCCATGTTCAGTTGGACTGTAGTCAGGTTGTTTATACTAACTGCGGTCTCTTGACCCAACGTAAAACGGGTCACTGGACACTGTGCGTCTGAACATTGAATGCGTGTATGCTGCAGGATGGATACAGTATTATCTGAACGAAACGCCGTGCTGCACTTAGTGAGTCGAACGTGATCATCCACGATATTGCTATCGCTGTCTTTGATTTGGAGATTGAGGTAACCCTCTAGAAGTAAGCGCTGGTTGTTACCTCTGTTGAATTGGTTGTCCTGCAGAGGATGCTCAAAAGCACGGTTCCCGCCTTCAATGGCTGGCTTCATCGGTTCTTTATAAAAAGGCGGAGCAGGAAGTATCCGTCTCCGAACCATATAAATTTCGTTGTAACTCGTTCGACGTAAGTCTGCTACATTTCCTGGTGGTCATGATTCGAACATCCACTACGCTGACGATACAAAGCACTAGTTTACTGGCCAATTCTCTATCGCATTTCACCGGACACCAGTGGGCAGTCCGACTTTTCTTCTGGACCATTCCAAGCCGTTAAAAGATTACCTAATCCAGCTTTGAATCTGAAAGAGGTTTAAAACAGTGGACAGCTCTGAAATGAAAAAGCTGCGGAAAAAGATGTATTATAAAGGGAGGGGCTTTTGAGGCATGGCAGCCCAATTTTTCGACGCGCTTCGCTTCATTTGGCTTACTCCAGCTGGTAGCAGAAAGCAAGTATGAAGAAGTACAAAAAAGACCACTGTGCAAGTTTGTTTAAAGGTGAGAGGCTACAAGCAGAACACAGACAGTTGTCGTGAAGTTAGTTTGTTGAACTGTTCTGGGAAAGGTTGTCGTAAGAATGTAGTTCAGTTGATCCAGAGTTTCACAGGTTGTTACAAGAAGGAAAATGATTTTCTTGTGCGCTCCTACCGAAAGCTTGAAAACGAAGTGTTGTGTTCGAGAAAGACGGAAAACACCAGTAGTAAGTAGGCTTTATTAGAGCAACCGATTTACTATACGTTACGGAAAACTCTCAGTCCACACGACACGGGCAGCCGCTACCCGCAAGTGTCATCGATCGCTTGAAGGTCAGCGCAATCCGATTGGTCAACTGCGTGACTCACCTGCATTCGATTGGACACAACACGAAGGTTCCTGAAGAACAACGTAGATTCTGAGCTGCTCATACTATCAAGGTGCTAACCCCAAACCAGCTCCATGAAAAGTCCAGTGAAAGCAGTTAGACGCTAGAAGCTCTCTCAACATGGATTTCATCAAGGTGTTTGCTTCCGTAAGTTATCAACCAGTATGAATGGTTACTGATGAGTAGTCGGGGATTTGGTTAATTTCAAACTGAACATCACTCACAATTGATCGCAGCTGTCGCATTCCCATAGACTTTCCAGTCGGCCCCTTTCGAAAAGAAGCACTAGACTCGAGTTTCGCTCTCATTAGAGCTCGTCAGTAGTGCATATCATCGCCACTGCCGGGACTTGAACCACGGACACGCTGTTCATGAGGCAACCGTGTTAACCACTGCGCCATTGACCTCACGTTAGGCACGACCGAATTATCATATGTGAACGCTCAACCACTTTCGCTTGTGAGTAATGATCAGGTTGCCCGATCGTCTCGAAATGGAGACACAGTTACTGTCTGTTAACTCCAATCGATAACCCCGCGATTAGGACTTCCTAGACAGGTCGAAATCTCCGATCTCATTAAACCTGCTAGGCGATATGAATGGTGTTTGCTAAGACTGGATGTACAGAGAAGTGCGTTAGCTTAATTAAAATGTTATATGCGGCTACGTAGGCGGAGGTACAGCCGGGTGAACTGACCACTGGTGATGCTGTTGATGCCGGTGTGAAACGGGATGTTCTTCACCTCAAGCCTAGCAAAGTCACACTGAACTAAAATACTAATTCATTCTTCAGAAATCGGAGGATGGTGTTCAAGCTGAGTAACGCGCGAGTGATTGGTCATGACTACTGCGACCAATGCCACTAAGCTTGATTTGAATAGTAACACAAGTAAGACATTTTGTACAAATTAAATATCACTCTTCTGATTGTCGATGTCGTAGGCCCACTGATATTTCTGTCAGTCCTTTCGAAAAGAAACACTCTAATCGAGTTTTGATCCTATTAGCGTTTGTTCGCAGTGCACAGTCTTGCCATGACCGGACGGAGATGCTTTGCTTACACCTGAAATCCGCATCTATGGAGACACTCTGCATATCTACACAGACATCTGCTATCTGGGTAGGAAGCCGCTAAAATATCATTCCATAGAATGCGAGTTGCAGGTTCGTATGACCAAGGCCAGCAATGATTTCAAACATCTTGATACATATGTCTGGAAGGTCCACAGTCTAATGAAAATAAGGCTATTTGTTCACTGTGAAATAATGTTGCCCACGTTGTTGTACGACAATGAAAACCTGATAATTCACCAACGGAATGTGCGGTATCTCATCCGTTCCCATCTGAAAGTGTTGTATGTACATTGTGCATTCAGTACTCTGACAAATCGGAACACTGATGAGAGGAAGAAATTGGGCATTTCTTCATGTCTTATCCATCACGAACCACACAAACCACCAATATTGTGATATGTTGCGTCTTCATGTTGGGTTAATACTGCACTTTTCATTGAGTGGAAGACTGATATAGCAGATTAGTTGCTTTTCACTCACAAAATTGACAACCTTCTGTGAGAAATTAATCGCAGGTAGACAAGGTGTTGGTGGTAATTTTCGGGTCAAGCGTTTCATTATTATGTTTAGCGACAGTATTTTGATATCCATACGGACCACAAGTCGCTGTTAGCATCGCCAAGAGAAAGCAGAGGTAGACGTTGCCCCTAAGTGCATACCGTTGCACATTTCGTTACGGAACTGGAGTCAGCAACGCTACGGGTAGTGCTTGGAGTCACCTTCCTCTAACTAACCTAACAAAAACAAGTATTGAACAACCAGAAGTAGCCAACAAAATGAAGCACTTAGACATTTCTACTTGACAGGAGGTGGAACAGAGAAGACGGTTGACGGGTCAAGATTCTTTGCTATCGAAAATAAAACGTCTTCTGACACCTGGATGACCGGCGGAAGTCATTGCTGATATGAAGTCATTCATGGTTAAAAAGGGCGAATCAAGTTTACATGATGGTTGTATATTTTCGAGATCTCGCATAGTTCCACCACTCAAATTGTGACAATAGTTGTTCGAGAAATTGCACGATGACCAATCAGGAGTATCGAAAATGGAGGACTGCCAGCTATACCGTGAGCATACATTGAGACAGAGAGAACGTTTAACTAAGGAGCACGTGGATTCATTGAAGCTGCTTCAGCGGAATCCAGATATCCTCCTCAGTAGACCAGATAAAGAAGCTGGAATTGCCACCCCGAATAGAAGAGATTACATCGAGAAACTGAATGATAATCTTGCAGACCGGACCAAGTTTCCTAGAGTTGCCAATGAAAGGGACAAAACCGAGTATGCCGAGCAACACATCACTAAGTGTCTTAAGTCATTAAAAGAAGAAAAGCTGATAACCCCCGCGACTTATGAGCAAATACGACCACAGGGTTCTACTATACCCCGTCTCTACGGACTACCAAAAGTCCACAAACCTGGTGTACCGGTTCGTCCAATACTTGATATGATGAATTCACCTTAACACTCAACGGCAAAGTGCCTAGTGAAACTGCTTGAACCCGTCCGAAAAGCGATTGCCCCCCTTTGTCTACATGATACGTTTGAATTTGTCGAATACATACAGAACGTTAACATGAATTCACAGAAACCATGCTCATTAGACGTAGTGTCTTTATTCACAAACGTGCTGCTGCTAGAAACCGTCAATTTTATTTGTGACTACGTGTCTGAGACCGGGATTGATATTGGTTTACCACCACTAAAATTGAAAGACCTTCTGCTCCATTGCATATCTGATGTACAACTGCTGTCAAACGACGTGCTGTATCGGCAGACGGATAGCGTAGCAATGGGATCTCCGCTCGGGCCTCTCCTGGCCGATATATTCATGAGAAAACTTGAAAGCACTAAGCTTCAATCCACTATCAGCCAGTTCAGTCAATACCACCGATACGTAGACGATATATTTATCGTAGCCAGTTCGGATATCAATATGCAGACAGTACTCAATATATTCAACCGCGCCCATCAGTCAGCTAGATTTACGCTTGAGGAAGAGACTGAAAACGATATATCTTTCTTTGATGTTCGTTTAGATCCACGAATAGACGGAAGTATTCAACGTAGAATTCATCGCAAGAATACGTGGACAGGTCAGTACACAAACTTTCAGTGTTGTACCTTTAAAACAGAAGAGAAATCTAGTGCGTTGCCTGACTGATAAAGCATACAAAATTTGTTCACCGGATACGTTAGAAAGTGAACTCGAATTCATCGAGAACGTACTTCATGATAACGGCTACCCGGAACGGTTTATTTCCAGAAATATGATCAGAATATCACCTAAACCTGAAGTGCATGACGTAAGAAGGAAGCCTTTGCTTATCCAAGTACCGTTCAAAGGTGACAATGCCGCAGAGTGGCTGACAAATAGGCTCAACCAGACAATTAGCAGGACCTATGCTACAGTTGAACTCCGTATTCAATTCTCAACATCCCCGATTATCAGGTTTTATAACAAAGATAGACTGACAGTTCAGACCTCATCTATGTGTATTTACTCATTCACCTGTTCCTGTGGAGCAGGTTATATTGGTCGAACATCAAGACAACTTTCGAAACTAATTCGGGAACACCATCCACTGTGGCTAGGGCACGCGGAATTACGATCGGTCAACAGTGCTATCCTCGCTCATCTGGTTGAAAGCGGACACCAGGTGAACATTGATCAAGCCTTCAAAGTGGTATATCGCGTGCCAGGCAACCCATCAAAAGCGATCCGAATCAGAACACTTTGTGCTGCCGAGGCGATTGGAATCAGGCTGCTTGACCCGGTATTATGTCATCAAAAGCGGTTTGTTCAGGCGCTGCTCCTACCATGGCCACAAATCCACCGGATCGATGGCCATCCTGCGCGGTCAAACCAATGGACAGGTTTGACGTAACCGACCAATCAGGCCATCGCCAATTGACTGACCAGTGACCTAATTTCTCTGTAATAATTCTGATCGATATCACGATCTAACTCTATTAATTCCTTATATAATTGTACTGGCTTGAAGATGAATTATCGAAAACATATGTTCGCCTATATGTCTTTATTACCAGACGTTATTTATTGAGTCACCGCAAAAAAGAAATTCAATTACCGTAGACATCCGGCTAGGCTACCTAGATAAAATCAGATTCAATTCATCCAATTGGCTTCTAACACAATTCGTAGTGTATCAGAAATTCAGGGAGTCTTTTCGGGAAAGGCCTCATAAAGATGCGACGTACTAATCCTAAGAAAACGGAGTGTTCACTCTTACTGTCGAGTGCTTACAAGGAACTTAAAGTTCTTTCCCTCGGATTCGTCAGAAGGATGTCACGATCGTTTTGATTTGGAATCCAGTTTGGAAAAAAATACACCTATGGTGCCGTTGGTTGTATGTCGCCATAAAAGTGAGTCATGCGGCACGCGACAAACGTATACAACTAAATAGATACTTTTTTGTTCTATCACTGTCTTGTTCCCCCTCAAATTCTGTGCGTTCAGTTTTGGAACCGAAATGTTGATATCACTGTACTCCAAGTAGAATAGGAATGTTTGTATTTTGGAGATTATCGCGAGAAAACTGATAAATAACCGCAACAACATAATAACCCCACTTATGTGGCTACACTAGGCTGAAAATCAAAACATGCCGCACACGACCTAAGAGTCATGTCAGCGTTAGAAAAGGTCACATGCTACAAGTAGACGTCAGCTCAGAAAGTTTGTGGCGAAATGATAGGTCTGATCTTGTGGGGCGGTAAGGTAGTGCGAATGAACTGACATCATGTTTTTGGCAAACATGATTCCGTCACGCTGGGTGAATTTCACAAAGAACAGATTAGGATGTTAAGAAAATGAGTGAAAACTCACGGGGGATTTATTAAGGAGTTGAGGTCGAGAGAGATAGTTACTGTTTCCTGAATGGCCGTAAAAGAGGATGATCATTAAGTTAATCTAAATGAAACAACAAGAGCCACCGAGTGGACACTGGAGTACCAGCATTGGTTAGATCGATGAAAGATTAAAAAACCCATTTCCATCAACCACAAACAAATTCAACGGTCAGTAGGATGACCGAGGTGTGGAATCTCAAGGACACACCAGTAAGGCATTGTAATACTAAGTAAACAGTGAGAAATTAACTTGGACAGTTTTGAGTCACAGAGTTGTAACTGATATGATCACAGAAAGAAGGTGACGTGTTTCGGTGAGGAACATGGTTATGGTGGGCACTGATGGCCTTGAGCGCATTCACAGCAACCGTTGTGAGTAAACTGCCATATGGGATGGTGAACACAATTCACTTTCGTAAATTAACAAGGTGATGAAACCTGCATAACCTTGTATTACTTCATTTGTGCTAACGAGAGATAGTTTTCAAGAAGATAGTGTTCCCGTACTGTATGCTGCGTCATTAAAATGTAGCTTCTGCTTCACGAGCTATACTTGTCGAACTGATAAATATACACAACCATTTTAAATCCAATTGAAATCCTTTAATGCATCTTGTTTGACAAGTGCATAAAAACCCTGAAGAACATCAGCTTAGCAACTATGTCGAAGATTGTCTTTAAGCGATAACCGTGTAGTAAATATGGCCAATTTTCTTGTAGACAGCGTATCGAAAAAATGCACAGAGATTTTCAAGGAGAATCAGGAAGGTATGTTTTAATAACTGCAGTCGAAATAAAACCTACCATTGTACACATATAATATTGTCATAGTTGTTTACCAGACTTTAAAAAAATTGTATCTTTATTTGCGATTCACTGATATGAAATAGGCACCAACATTTTGACTCCAAAGATTGAATTCGCTTACTTTAATAGGATTGTGAAAGCACCTGTGGATTTATAAATGTATCGTTGAGTCGGATTGATATCAAACACTCAGTGATGGTTTGTTGGCTTTTTCACCCCAAAAAACTGGTCACACCAGTTCGAACTCACTTTGAAGATTTTTCCGTTACCACATGTTGCATTGCATACGCTTGAGATCGTCCACTGTTTATAGGATGTTGTATCAACACATTCCTCATAAACTACTTAAGGTGAGTAATTTCCTAAGGAATTCAGGTTTTGAGCAGACATTACGCACCCCTGACTATCAGCTGCTCTGTAAACAAAGTGTCACATATATAAAAGTTCTAGACAGAATTGTGGAGTACCTTGTTGGGTAACTGGAAGTTCAGGTATACGTTTAAACATATTTTTCAGGACTAAACATCGTTATCCTTTTCCGCTTTTAGTCATGTATATGGCTTGGACTGTTGTTGATCCTGAAAGGTCAATACAAAAACACAAGCTTGAAGCGAAATGAAAACTAACAAACAAATTAAAGTTTGGAGGAGCAGTGAACAACCTTACAGATGTAGATTCTGCATTAACTACAGCACAGTTACATGTTAGAGAGCGTTTCCAATTAAAGGTGTAGAGGGTTGCTAACTCTCCAAATTGGTAGGCGGTACATGTAACCTAACAAAACAGAGCAGTCAGGAGTTCCACAGTTCCGGATCACGCCGACTTCTGACTTCTTTAAGGGTACCTCAACTAGCAGTGGTTACATTGAACAATAAGCGGTGTCGTACATGCTCCGTCGGCATATTGAGTGCATGACCTGTTTAGCATAGACTGCATACTTTTGTTACATCGGCTGTCAACAGTGAACTTGCCTATTCTCTAAACACGCTGACAAACTATTGCAGTTGTTACACAATCGCTTCATTCGATACGGGCTAATCAGCAAAAATAATGATGGCTGATCATCAAGAGTCCACATGCATCATCTACACGAATTGGTTAAGTATGTGATTCTCAGTTTCAAAACAGAACGGAAGTGGTATATTCTATTAATTACCTTCAAATAAATACGAGCACGAATGTCCACACATTTTAGTCATAACCATTTTTGACGTATGAAATGAACAAACACACAGTGATCTCCATTCAATGCAAATGACCATTGCTGACCTTGCGAATAATTTCACCGCGGAGTGTTTTCCGTCTCGTCTTACTAGCGTCGATCAGTTTGCGCGGACATGAGTTAATTGGAGTAGATGGCATAGGTTAAATCTATTCAGGTGACTGAGATAGAGACTCCATCAGAAGAGAAAAGAATCTTCGTTTTTAATACATATATGTATTCACATACATATATATATGTACGAAACACTAGACGAACATTCAAATGCCCGTACACCCACATAAGTAAACCATAAAAGTCCATGTAAGTATCATGGAAAAAAGGAACAGAATATGAGCGTTCGGGCTAGTTCGCCAATTGCAGCAAGAAAACCGCATCAACCAGTTTGTCTCCTCGTTATCAATGGATTAGCTCTGTCGTTAAGGTAAAATCATTTGTACTGCATCAGAAGAAGCTACGTAGATCAACTGGTTGAGTTAAACAAACAAACTAAACAATTTCACAGTAACTCTAAATGGGACCACTTCATATCGTCATGACGGTACGGCCTACGACGACAAGGAGATGGTCTTCGTGAGCTGTCATACGGTCAAAGTACTGCTCAGACAAAAACCATAACCAGGTATTCACAAACCTGACTGTTTGTCTTTGTAGACTATTTGACGTCATCCCCATGAACAAGAACGCTTGAAGGAAAGGCTGATCTTTTTCTGTTATGAGGTCGACCAATAGATCGTACAGGCGAATCTTGACTGACATCACTGACGACAGAAAGCCGCCCTATTTGGGAAAATGCGCGTTGTCTGTAAGTGCGTCCCAGTTCTGTGGTGGCTTTGACCGATGTCACAGGTTGAGGTTTTCGTCTCACACTTTCGAGTTTGGCAAACCAAGTGGATCGTCTCCTCGGACTTAAACTCACTGCAGTAGCCAAATCTTCCAATTTCTCATTTGTAGGATCAGTTTCAAATCTAGATCTCAGCCTTTTGGAGGACAGTTTAAATGAGACCTCTGAGTGGGAGGGTGTTTTAAACTGTGCCGGTAATCTTTTGACAAATTTGAAAGACTTTGAAGTCAACGCAGAGCCAAAACGTTTGAGTGTTTGTGTGAAGTTGTTAAAACTTTTGTTCATAATTTTGATAAACAGCGTTGTTTCAGCGTTGGTTTCCTCATCTTCGGCATCCTCTTCTAAGACTTTAGTTTCTAATAACCTAGCAGTCAGATGTCGATTAGCACGCTCTAGGCGTTGATTTTCTTGCACAATAAGAGGTAACAATCGTTCCTTATTGATGCTAGCTCTTTTGCGGGCTGTCAACATGAGACGGCATTCATTGTCCACAATTTCTTGAATGATTGCCTTTTTCTGATCTACCGAGAGGGATCGACTTATCCATCGTTTAGCCGCCCAGATTGTGAGCAGCAGAAAAAGAATGAGTACAAGGCAAACCATTGAAAGAGTAACGGACAATTTACGAAGCACCCTCATACTGACCGGATGCTCAGCCAGCTGCCACAAGGTAGAACTAGTTGGACTGACTTTTAGTCGAAATTCAGTAAGTAGATATCTACCTGCGATGCGTACCCACGTGTTGCCCACCTTGGAGAAAGGGCCAATGGCAGGCACAACAAGAAAACACATCCAGGTCCCATGATGAGACTGATTTAGATTTCCAATATATTGAATTCGACGAGATAGTCTAGCAGCCAGGCCCCTTGAATATTCTAATCCGTTCAACGTCCAGACCAACTGAGATGCTTCCAACCACACGGGGGCATCATGCAATGCATTCACATAGCCTAAATTCGAATGCAGATAGAAAGGATCCGTAGACTGTACTAAATAGCTCACACCAATAACCACCAGACTGTAGAATATAGCAGTCCACCGGTAATCACTGTAGGTGAATTCACATGTATACAAACCTTGATCACCTTCTTCGAGTCTGGGAAAAATTAGGTCTGTGTCTTCAACCAGTGGAATAGAAGTGTGTAAAAGTGCTTTCCAACGAATATCTTCATTTAACAAAGGATCTGTATAAGATTTTTGCTTCTTCTTCTTTTTATATCGAAACATGCCAAGTCTAGATTTAGGTTCATGCGTTTGTATAAGCTGACCATTTTTGTACCACACGATCTGAAATTTTTTGGTAGTTAGCGCCTTTCGAGCCGAGTGGAACTTACTGGTCACTGTGATTCGTTTGGCCAATTTATATGCTGGTGTGTTACAGCTCAATTTAACGCGCTCACCGACTTGATTTCGCTTGACATTGCGAAACTGACGCAACCCAACCAGATAATCAGACTCTACCTGGAGTTGAATTCTCTTGGCTATTGTTTCGAGTGCATCGAACGGTCTTTCATCACAATTGTAACTGCAATCAATTGTCTGACTACCAACCCCGGTACATGGTAAGCCGAAAGGAGGAGGTTCCGGTGGTGGGTTGTTACAGCTTCGGTGACGTATGCGTATGCCAGATTGGCATCTTTGTGATAATGTTTCATTTGTTACATACTTCGGCTTGCATGAGCTCCAAGAACCCCACGAACTCCAGCCAGGTAATTGAGGACATCGAGCGTGCACTACACAAACCGTACAAGATTCTGCTTTAGATTCATAGTCTTCCGGATTGCTACAGCGTTCGGTGGACGACTGAACATTTCCAAAGCTATCCAAACACTTTCGAACCCGACATCGAAGGCCACGACCACAGGTAACAGAACAAGTTAATGGAAGACTGGACCAAGTGCCCCAGTGGTAGCTGCCATGATAGGGAACGGGGAAACACTCGTTTACTAACCAAATCAGTCCAAAAATCGAGCTCAAAACCCATATTTTAGTGAGTTCCATACTGGTTGTTAGTCGACTGCGTACGAAGTTAGTGTGTATACTTGCTAGCCTTATCGATCGAGTCGCGTGTGATTGAAGCGGGCGATCAATTCCAATATGAATGGGGTTTGTGAGAAAAATGGGTTAACGCTCCTGTCCAAAAAATACAGACCTATCATCTGAAATTATTCATACATTAGTCTCAACTGTTTCAGCCTCAGTTTTTTGGGTGCTTTTCGGATTATTCACTTTCGAGGACGTAAATTGTTATCACCACTGATTTACCACCGATCACCTAATTCACTAAAAACAGCCATCAAGCTGACCTCAGATAACCCAGCTTAATGGGTATGATTACCATTTATGCCAGGTGCATATCTTCAGACAGGTTATGAATCGTCGAGTATTCCTGAGCGACCTAAGACGGTTTCAAGCACAACACACAACGTGTGCCACACTGGAGTTCAATAAATTTGGTCATATCAAATTTGTACAAAAGCAACAAACTCCAGTACTTGCATTATAAAGGCTACAGCATACTGCTGTGATCAGGAAGCCGAACTAGATTACCGTTGCTTCAATCACCTGTGGCTGAGGAGCATGTGAGGTGAGGTAGACTGGGTGAAGCTGAGCGATGCAACCAAAATGCTAAAATAACCTCATCACGTAAGTGGCAGCCGATACTCTGTGACTAAACTAGAACCTGGACAACCATTACCCAATCACCTATATTGAAAATCCCACCTATCTCAAGGTTTAATCAAACCATCTAATGGTCAATGAACGATAGCAACACCGCTAATAGCTTGTGCTACATTATATTCCAGTCAAGATCAAGACATCTCGGAAACCGTCTTGAAGGTCACCATGATATCTGACCAATAGTGCACTCCGGCAATATGAGAAAGAATAAATCAACGTGGACAAAGTATGAGCACACAAGTTGTCTGTTACAGAACAAGGGAGATGATGCTTTAGAAGTAGGTAGGAGCACAGGTCCCGTGTATGGCCTAGTTGAGTCTAGCAGTTGACCACTGTACGACGCAAACACTTCCAAATATTACTCGGATGAGCAACGGCTTTATTACGTTCCGTTTATCGTCTTCGATTCTGGTGGTGGTGTGATCATATACCTGAACCTAAAGCGCTTCGTAAAACGGTTCTTAGGAACAATACATGCAAGCTACCGTATCGTTTTAATAATGTATTTAATAATAATAATGTATTTAATGTAATACTGAGCATATTTGAAATACCATCCAGGTAACTAATAAATGAGGATTTTAAAGAAGTCAGATGTTGTAGAACAACCATCTGACAATTGCACAGTCTAACAGAAAAACACTCAAAACAACCGTTTGAGGGTAACACTTAATGCACTTCATGGGTCCAAAATCGTGACCATCCAAAGTCAGGAGATCTTTGTCAATATAATCTGGTTATGCGGTCACAATGTGCTTGCACAATTGTCCAAGATGTTTTTAACTTTGGAACAGTATCCACTAAAGAACACATCTCCAACACAAAGAAATTCAAGCCAACGCGCTTCACATCAGCAGTCAGACGACGTTAACGTAGAATGTGGTTTAAAAGGCTAACAATGTAAGAGGAAGGACTGTAAAAACAGTACCGAAACAATTCACCTGAATGTACGTCTTCACATGGATAGTTCAATTCGTAACAAGTCATTTTGAGACTATAGTGGATTACGAAGCTGCGAAACACATAAGAGAGCGATGACTTATCCCAACGGTATCTCGCTGATGATACTGAGTATGTGCTTTACGACAAAAGGGATCATTCATCGATCTTCAATTTAGGCGCTGCGTGATGTGTGTTCACTTAATTGTTATTCATCAAATTTCAAAAAACTCGATTCGAGATTGTGACTCGCAAACAAGTCACAGTCGACAACGGCGTAGACAAACTTTGGGCACTATAAGCAGAACAGTGTCAAGATTTTCCCAGTCTTAGTTACAATGTGTAGAAGTTATCCCCGATACGTGTACACGAGTTACGTTGTCCATAAACGGAATGGTTCCTCGTTGTTGATCTACCATTCTTCTATTTTGATAACACAGACCACAGTCGCCATCCATACGTTCTGAGAGTGTTTGCACAACCGTGGAAACTAGTTAATAACAAAGCCGTAGAGAATTCGAGGAGATTTGCATCACCCAACCACTAGAAACTGAAGAGTTACACCATACGTGCTACCATTGAGAACCAATTTTACTATGCCATTCCTAGTCATCCTGGAACAGATTTGAATTTTCGTTAACGCTTCACCGAGTAAACGCCAGTAGTAGGGATTGGTCCAATGGACGGCAAAAAATACCCCTTGAATCATAACCACTTAACGAAGATAGTAGATCCCCAAAGAAATGGTCTGCAGCAAATTTCGACAAACAACTTCTCTCAGAATAGACCTGAGAACTAGTAACTCAACTAACAATATCCAACTTACATATTCGATCCGCAATTATTCTGACCACGGAACCCCTTTCCTGTAAGTTCAGTCATTTGTGACTAACACATTGACTCAATGGATAGCCCTTCCGAAGATAATGCTCTCAACCACGAGAATTTCTTGGTGCTTTTCTCGCGCACTTTCGCAGCTGTACTCATCCACGAGAGAAGGAAAACATGAGGTGAGAAACCACCGACCAGCAAGTTTAATCTCAATTATCTGGGAGCATCTGAGGCATCAAGGCATTCACCAACCTGGCTTGTTATCTCGACGAGAATAGGAAAATATTGAATAAAATTGGGGTACTCATGCCTACTGCTTGGATTGCAGGAAAGCGTTCAATCAACCACCGATTACTATGATTCAAAATTGAAACTTTTGGTCTTCCCTCAAGGTTTCCAGAATGACGAAGGGGGAGGTTCCTGAGGAAATGGATCCTTCAATAAGGATAGCACAGAAAGGTCCAACAAAGATGCGTTGGTTCGTGCGGTGCCTCAAAGATTAGTGCTTGGACCATTTCTGTTTTTAATATTCATTGGGAATCCCACTAAAAACTCGAAGTATTCCTGCTACGTCTTTGCTAATGTGGAGAAGACTGTCAGAAGTCATGATAGCATGCGCATGCACAAGGACCCAGATAACAATCAACGATAGTTGGATGAGTGATGATTACGAGTGCAGGCAAATAAGGTTAACATTGTCCTGAGAAACAATCTGGGTTGTCAAGATTCCTTGGTAAGGACGATGCGCATAGTGGAGATAGCAGAAGATATGGGAACAGTCATAACACGAAAGTTTGAGGTCATCAAACGGTGGCTGAATGTAGTTAAGAAAGGGAATAGGGAGCCGTGGATTTTGCGAAAAACATGCACTGTCTCTCTGTAAAGCGTATGAGACCGAATCTAAAATATTGTGTACATACCCGGCAGTTAAATACAGCAAAGAATATTACAATGCTTGAAAAAACTCATAGGTGTTTTGTGAGGGTACCGGGAAGGAATGTGGACTAACCCAAACAAACAGAGCCTGTCTGGCGATGTCAAATTTTGATCAATCAAGACTAGCGCATGGCATATCGCCTTCACAGGCGTAACCTGATAGTTTCCCGAAGATAAGCAAGGAAATGAAAATACAATGGCTGAAGAAAAGAAACGGATTTAATCGTTTGTAAAACGTGGTTTTAAGTTCTATGGTGTTGCCACTTTTGCGAGGTGAATCTTAAAGAGTGTTGATCACTGCATGATTGAAATTATCCCCGGTTAGTGAACCCACTAACTGTTTGTAAGCAACATATTCTTTATTTATTCATTCCCAACAGTCATGAGCCTGATCAAGAGGTGCTGTAGCTCAAAGTGTCGGTAACCACAGCAGTGGTGTGTTTCCAGTCGTACGATGTTCCAATTTCAATTTCGCGTATCCCCATACCTTTTTTTCATGAACCAATAGTAATTTAAAACAACCCAGTGAATTTCACTCAGCGTTGCTTGACGTCTCCGTAGCCGTACACACCTATACTGCTACCTTGCCGAGACAAGAACTTGTGGGCATACAGCAGAACTATATTTATGGTTGCGGCACTACTGTCTTCCGTATCAGGAAGAAGGGGGTTAGAAAAGGTACCCTCAAACAAAGCGCACTCCGATCGCCCAACAGTTGACCGTGACCACCGGCGTATTATCTAATACGATCGAAAAACATCTATTACCCCCCCCCCCGGACGCCAGTACAGTATCTAGATAACTGTCGATCCAAGTGTTTCTATCTCAGGGTTTCTGATGACGCTGAAGCTGAATCTCGTGATCAAGCTGAAGTTGGAATCGCACTGAGTTCCAGAGCGGAGCAATGCTTGCTCAAGTGGACTTCAGTGAGCAGTCGCTTGTGCGCTGTCAAACTCAATACATCGGTAAAAGTCTGTCGACGTAAATCAGAGAGGAGTTGTGTATTCATAATACCGACGTGCGGTCTGACGGACAGCTGTTCGGATGCTACCAAAGATACGTTCTATGACGCCCTCGTTGACCTTCTGAGACAAACCAAACAGTCAGACATCATCATTCCAGCGGGCGATTTTAATGTTCAGCTTGGTCGTCTTTCTTCGGATGAGAAGCGGCTAGGAGGCATGTTTGGTGTCTGAGCACAACGCACGGATAATGGTGAAAGACTGCTGCAGCTGTACGCATCCCACGGTCTGTATATTTCGAGCACCGCATTTCAACACAGGAATAGCACTTTGTTACATGGAGACCTCCGTGTGCTTCCCAACCGTGGACACAGTTGGATCACACAGCAGTTGGTTACAGGTGGTGCCACTGTTAAGAACTGTCGCGTCTTTTGGAGCAACCACCTGGACTCGCACCATGCTGTTGTGCCCAGTTGCCCAGTTCGAGTCAGATGAAGGGTCTTAATGAACATTGGGAACAAATCGCCGCAGCTATGGAAACATGCTGTGAATAGGCATGTTCCGATGAAGCTGCTCCGTCACGTCGATAAATCTTAAGAACAAGCGTTGCTCGATCCCACTTGGTTCTTAATATTATAACGACCGTCGAGAACTTGAACGCAGGCTGATAAAAAGTTTGCGCAAATACCGTGAGCACTATTTGGTCGAACAATCGAAAGAGATGGAAAAAGCCTTTTTAGCTGGGAATAGCAGAAAGCCTTTTTCCCTGATCCGTGGTTGTACTGGCCATTGAATCGGTGTGAGTGAGACCATATGTGAGAAAGGTGTTTCACTTATTACCAGTCAATCACGTCGACTTGATAGGTGGCTGAACATTTTGAAGAGCAGTTCAGCTGGCCTCAACCAGATCATGTGGACGACGGGACCCGATTGGTCAGTTTCTGCATTCTAGACGGTCCTCCGTCGGAAGCAGAAATGGTCCTGGAACTCAAGTAATTGAAGCGTAATAAGGATCCTGGTCCAGACCTCCTCCCTCCTTCGCTTTCCAAGGATGGTGAGGAGATGTGGATATCAGAACTGACAAAACTCCTCCAGACGATCCGGGAGACTGAATAGGTGCCTCGTGACTGTGCCTATCAACAGTCATTCCCGTTTTCGAAAAGGGGGCCCGAACTCTATGTGACAGCTACAGAGTCATCAGTTTGGTGTCAGTTGCGTCCAAGTAACTCACTGGCCTTATTTTACGTCAGCTCATTAAGCCTAGAGAAAGCCAGATGCGTGAAGAACAGGCAGGATTTCGTTTCGATCGAGGGTGCATTGATCAGATTTTCACCTTGCGACGAATCCTGGAAATTCGGCACTGTTACAGACAGCCGACAGTTGTGGTCTTTTTGGACCTAAAGGCTGCTTGCGATTCAGGTGCTCGTAACGTTCTCTGGAGCTATCTGCTTCGCAAGGGAGTACCAGGGAAATATGTGAATCTATCGAGACCACTGTATGCTCATTCTGCAAGCAGGGTGAGAGTTTACGGACAACTGTCTCGGGTGTTCATCATTTCCAGTGGTGTTCGTCAGGTGTGTCCGATTTCCCCTTGCTGTTCAATTTCGTTATCGACAACATTCTAGAGGGTGCGCTTCGGGAATCCAGTGGGCTTGGTGTTGAGCTTCTTCCTGGAGCCAGATTGACCGATTTGGAGTATGCGGACGACATTGTTTTACTTAGCCCCTCTGCTAAAAACATGCAGATCATGTTGGACAGGTTGAGCGACCGAGCTGGTTTGTATGGAATGCGCTTTGCACCTTCAAATTGTAAAGTATTGCTTCAAGACTGGGGTATTTCCACCCATATTTGAGATTGTGCTTAGTTTCACACACTTGGATAGCACCATGTCGTCAGCCTGTAATATTTCTGATGAGATATCAGCGAGGATTGCAAAGGCACGAGTTGCCTTTGCCAAACTGCGTCATCTGTGGCGTCGAAAAGACGTCCGGTTGTCTCTGAAAGGAAGGGTGCATAGTGCCTGTGTGTATTCCATTTTGCATTATGGTTCGGAAACGTGGCCTGTTCACCAGGAAGATATCAACAGACTTGCTGTGTTTGAGCATTATATGCTGAGGCCACCAACAGTTGGGTAAAAACGCGGGGGGGGCAAGCAACAACGTGGTCACGAAATATGAAATCCCTGACTGATCCATTGGGCAAAGTGGGTAGGCGTCGGCTGCCTGGATGGGGTCCTTGTGATCACTGAAATCGCTGGTTAGAGACGCTATCTGAGATGGTGGTGCGTCGCAGTCAATGGCATACCTGTATCCATACCATTTCTAGTTCTTTCGTCTAGCCTTCTTTTAATAATTTTCAAACCTCTTAGTAGCGTTTTCGTCTAGGATATTCTACGTCACTGTTGAGGTGAGCGGCGGCCCGAGCCACAGTATCTTTTGGTCAGGCCCATGGCTGTTATGATGATGACGACAGACTAAGCGCATCACAATTTAGCAGAGTGCGATCGAATACATAGCGCCGAGGTTACAACACTGCGTGAAGAATTATACCAGCAAAGACCCTCAGACTTGTCATGAGGACATGATTGTATGAACACTAAGTCGAGTCAAACCCAGCTGACCGAGGAAAAACAATCAGTCTCATAAGTATATACCAACTAATCTGTTTTGTAGGTCCAGGTATACTTTATGGTTTGTGTCCATAGACCTCCAAAATGAACGGAGATCGAGAAGGAAAGCATAAATCTCAAGTGGAATAAGGTAAGTGGTTGAAACTATTTTTTTGTCCATCATGTTTAACAATGAGGTAGGCGCGCACAAAAGAGGACTATCCGTTCCGTCCTGGAAGGTTAAGAATATCGAGAAAGTTTCCTATTCCAAGGGGATTGATATCCAGTCTCGTCTTTGAGAAAGGTCTGCGCAAACATCGAGAGCCCAATCTGATTACAGATGCGTCTAAGCTGTTAATGTACGTTCTACTCCGCAGGCCATCAGAAACGTGCAACGAAGTGTTGTCAAGATGGAATGCACCAGTCACATTTTTATTTCCCGTCAACTGATTGGACACCGTCACACCCATCAGCGATAACAGATATCCTCTCAGATTGTTGGTTGAGGAACAGACAACCAGATAAGATTGTCCGTTCTAGTAAGAGTAAACAATCAAGCTTGAAGTAGTGAGGGCTGACTGCGGACTAGCGTTACACTTTGCCGTGTGGCAAAATTCATACTTTTCTTCTCGTCAATTTTGCAATCGATGATGCCCCGCATAAACTTTCAAACGAACTCACCAATATTAGCGTGCAACCTCTCCACAGAGACAGGATTTTAAACCTAGATTAAACCGATGATAATGTCTGGTTTAGTAACGACTTAAACAGTCTAAAAAACGTTGAACTTCTCGGTGATTAGGGCATCCCGATGTGACAGGTACCTTGCACAATTTAAACGCTTCTTCAAGAATGTTAGGGTGCTGTGTTTGCAAGCATCTTGGTAAGGTTCTACTGTTGTGTAACTTGTCCAATTTGCATCGATTACATTCGCAAACTGTTTTTTGACCATGGAACATTGTTCACGTGTGGCCAAAACGCCGCGTTCAAAATGATGAGGTGCGATGACGTGCGTTGAGGACACCGGATGGCCTCAGTTTATTGGCTAGGAAACGTCTTGCATATACCTGCTTGGTGCCTTATTTGTGCTCTAGACAGGACTAGACAAAACGGTACGGTGGGTAGCTCATAAACTAGAGTAGGAGAATGGGAAAACTGACGTCAGCTTTGATCTCCGTCGGCTCTAGTTCGCTTCTCAGCAAGGGTGCGCAAGACGTTGAATGTAGTTCGCTAGAGGCACTGAATGGTATGACCAAAACCCACAGTCAGTTGCGATGTTGCTGTCATGAACATCACATAAATCCAAACAAAAACCATATGAATTGCAAAACTGGTAAAGAAAACTATTTTTCACTTTCACCAATGTTTTCTTCTGTTCTCATCTATTTACTCTTTTTCAACTGGTTTTATTTCATGAACTCGCATTAACATTCAATCAGTCCTTAGAAATGTACATAATAATACTGACCAAAAATGAAACATTACACAAACATAACCGCAAATCAGTTTAAAAGTGGACATGACTCGATTACATGGAGCAAAACAGTGTGCTTTCAAACGACCCATGTGACCTCGAACACAAACGAATGGACGCGTGAAAATGTCAGACCTAACAATATATTCTTGGGGCAGTTACCTATCTCGGTTTACGGAGAAACTATGTAAAAAGCAGTCGGTTTAAGAACTGCTAGTACGGGTGTACCTTGGGAAAATGTTCATCTTAATTTGTCCCGTAAACGATATGAAGATTGTGGTAATCAGAAAGAGCCTCGTAGCTGGAAGAAAAACTACAACACAGTCGTGTCTCTTAGGTAGACCATTTAACTATCAAATAATCACCCGATCAAATATGATTAACGGTTACACCTGTACATATGGATACAAATATGCTGTTAGTATATCACGGCATTTAGAGATGCGCATCAGTCGGTGCACATCCGAATCTGACAACGTTCGGAGTGTAATCAAAAACCACACACACGAGGCGGATTATAGTCTGTGATGCTTTCAGAATAGCCTACTGCAAAAGATCAAGCTTCGAAGTCTGTTAGGACTGTTGTAGTTCTCCGAACAAACATCGGCACACTGTTATAAATTCCGTTCGCCACCAGTAGATCAGTTCCACCCCAGTTAACACCATGAGTGTTGAAACACTGGGTTCCCTATAATAAATTCATCAATGCAGAAAAATGACATACGTTGTGACATGTTAACATTTTGTTTACTCTCATCAGTCACAAACATAAAACATGTGTGATATATGACACACATAGACAGGGTATGGACACGCATACAGTCACAACACATTACGGCACCACCACCAGGGCAACCTTATGGATTGCATCAACCACTTTTGTGCACATAGCGCCGGCTGATGAGTTCTGATCAACATGGCTTCGCTGAACACCGTTAGCTTCGGGTTCTGTTGACGCAACGATATTTTGACCTAAGTGGGCCAGCCTGGTGACCTGTTATCATGAGGTGTCTGGCAATCGGTGATGCGGGGTTTCGAGTAACTGATTCACCGGTTTCAGATTGTTGTGTCATGAGTTCGAGACGTGTTCTGCCACTCGCTGAGATAGCTGTCGGTCTGTTCTGCCAATATAAAAGTCACCGCAACTACAAGTGAACTGATACACAACATGAGAGACTATGTACAACGGGTCCTGTGGTGGTTTGAACCAAACGTAACTGGACAGCTGCATACGTACGGGATAGAGCACACTGAAATTTGTGTTTGAGGTCGTTTGCCAGATTATCACCTTCGAATTGCAAAAACAAGGATATCTTTCTTTTGACCTGTCTGTACTGGCTCGTTGAATTTGTTCACTAGGCTGTGAATGTCTATGAGCTTTTTAGGATATTCCTTTGCCAGCAACATTTTCCTCAACATTTATTGTTCCATCTACAGCTTATCAAGGGTGCAAATATGTCTGGTCTCATGAAATAGGATTTTCACCAAACCCCGCTTGTATGTTATCGGGGCAAAGCTGGAGAACTGTAGATATTGTCCGCCACATGTTGCTTTGCGATGGACCGATCGTTGTGATGTCCCATACTCAAGCCTAGTGATGAGTAAATCTAAGAAACCTAAACTGCCGTTTAATTCGTTTTTGTGAGACAAGGATAAGTTCGGATGAGTAGCGTTAAGAAGATTAAAAAATAAGTCAAAATGGTCAGTCTCCGTAAAAATCAAAATACCATCAACATACCGTTTGTACAATAAGACTTTGGCAATATTATCTGAGACCTGCCGTTCAAACGTTCCCAAGATGTCGGCTAATGTTGGGCCTAAAGAACTACTGATAGCCACTCCATCTAATTGTCTATAAGAAAGCCCTAAAAAGTTGAACCTGACATTTTTTCTGTACACAATAAAGTGAGATCCCTAAGATATTCCAGTGGAACACCTATATCACAGTTTTAGCTGGAAATAAAATCACACAAAAACTCAACTGTCTGTTGAAGAGGAACGTTCGTAAAAAGGGAATCCAAGTCAATCGAATACATAGCTTGTGAACCAACCAACACACGTCCTAATGTCTGCTAGTTCAAAGGAATCTTTTAGGCAACGGGGAGGATAACAGTTTGCGGATGAGGTCCAAAATTTCAACCAGCCATTGAGCAACTATATGATATGCTGAATCGTTCATACATAAAATTGGTCGCAGAGGTGCTCCATCCTTGTATTTTTGGTGCACCTACCATTCGTGGTGTTTCTGTGCCGATAAGCTATATTGATTGTGTTTTGAAGTTTCTAATCCTTTGTTCCGTGTCCCTCTAACACTACTGTTTCTTCACCAAGTTCTCACTTAACATCCTATTCACCTGTTACTCAATTTACGACAGTCGTGACTTCTTACCACATCCTCTGGACCACGCGCTGGTGTTGTAATTTGATTTTTACTTCTGTTGGACAACAACCCCGCCGGAAACGACTGGGCGATGGGAAACTAGCTATACCATCGGTAAAGCATAAGTACAAAACCACCTTAGAAAGCTGCATTAGTAGTTCACACTCGGAAGATCCTGATATATGCTGGACCGAGATCGTACAGGCAATCTACGAAGCAGCTATTGTAACAGGCGCCACCAGTGTACATGGATCTCGCAGAAATCCCTGAAGTCGTTACAAGCTGGACGGAACATTCCTCCTGACAGCCTCTACAAGTCTAGCAACGATGCCCACAGGAAGCTGAAACGTAGCCTGATCGTGAGGCTTGGTGGACGGAAAAAGTTAAGGAAATGGAAACCGCTTCTACTTCAGGGAACATCAGTACACTCAAGTTTATCCAGGCGATCGTCTGTCAGTAAAGCTATCAGCGAAACAGATGAAACACTCATCTACAATAAGTTCAAAAGGTTGGAGCTTTCGGCGTAACACTGAGTCAATTTAATTGACCTACTGTTTCTACTATGTTGCCGTCACAAATTTATAGTCTAGTACCCTGGTCGGTAGATTTAGCATCATGCACTGAGACTGAGGTCCGCAACAGCATTTCAGTTCTCAAACGTGATAGGGCTGTTGGCCCAAATGATCTCGTGCCGGAATTTTTCATAGAAGGTGAGGAGACATTAGTTGAGACCTTGACTCAGTTGTTTCAATTTGTGTGGAGACCATTTCTCCATGTTGGAGTCATTTGACAATACTTTTCTTATTCAAGAAAGGAGTTCGGGCCCTTGCGAAAATTATGGGGGAATTAGCTTCACTCCAGTCATCTTGGCATCCATTATACTTCGTTGACTCTCTGCAGCTCGCGAGGCAAACATTAAGGAAGAACAGGCAGTGTTTTAGCCTGGACAAAGATGCGGATCGGTTTACACTTTTAGAGTCGCTTAAATGCAAGGGCGTACCAACCAAGTATGTGAACAATGTGGGCGCCTTATTTCCATACTTCAGCTAAGGTTAGGGCTTACGGTGAATTGTCTGACAGTTTCAGAACTGAAAGCAACGTACATCAAGGCTGTCCACTTTCATAATTTTTGCTTACTCTTGTCATACACGAAGTGATGGAGAACTGTCTCCGACATTCGTCAAATACTCGTGTGGACTACCTATCTGGAAAAAGACTGACTGATCTTTACTATTGCTGACGACAAGGTTTTGTTGTTTGACATTTTCCAAGCAACGCATACAGAGTTAGACGCTAGTTCGCATTGTGCCAAGTACTTCGGGATGTGCTTTTCAGCTTCAAAATCCAAAGTAACTCTACAAAACTGTTGTGATTACGTAAATTTAATATCACACACGAACGTTATGGGTGTTGTTGACCGGTTTGTGTACTTGGAAAGCTGCATCGGCGTCGAGAATGAAATAGGAGCGCGTATCTCCAAGACTAGGGTCGTGTTCGCCAATCTGAGGCACCTATGGCAACAGAGAGGTATTTCTCTGAAGCTTAAGGATCACGTATATCAGACAACAGTGAGGACTATTACTTTACGTCAGCGAAACTTGGTCGCCCACAGTAAACGATATGAAGTATCTTCAAGTTTCACCATCGATGTTTGCATTCAGTCGCTCGCATCGAATGGCACCAAAGGGCACGCAACGGGGAGGTTAGGAGGCAGGTATTTGGCAGTGACTGTCAGATGAATTGTTCTGTTCACTCCTCACGTTTACACTGACTTGAATGGTTCGGCCATATACCAAGGATGCCAGCTAGTCGTCCGCCACGTCGAGCACTATTTACAGACATTGCAGCCGACTGGCGTAAGGTGTGAGGTGGACAGATGATGATCTCGCGTAGGTAAATGAAATCATAAATCGAGGGGCTGGCCACTGTAGATCAGGTTCGTCTCCCGGGCTGGGACCCTCGCGACTCACAGAGTCGGTGGCTTGAGACGTCAAGTGAGATGGCGGTTAATCGGGATAATTGGCGTAAATACAGTTGTTGTTTGGCTGAGTTGTCTGTGGAGTGAGTGCATTTAATGACGCGGGACAGTGAAAGCCGTAAGAAAGCTGTCTTGCTGATGACGCCTTACTTTCACTTATAATTCGGTTGTTTGTTTGCAAGTTGTAGGCACGTTGGTGTTGTATGTTCGAATATAGACGTAGGTATTATCGGTAGTAAGGTCCCTTCCCATCCAATTCGTTTTCTTTTTTCTTCTCTTCCTATACATAGTTTGTTTTTCTATCTTCACGGCTGTGTGACAGTTA
Source organism: Paragonimus heterotremus (assembly GCA_013368495.1). Classification (NCBI taxonomy): domain Eukaryota; kingdom Metazoa; phylum Platyhelminthes; class Trematoda; order Plagiorchiida; family Troglotrematidae; genus Paragonimus; species Paragonimus heterotremus. Next base: position 271,824 of record LUCH01000167.1, read on the forward strand.
AGCAACAGTGTGAACCACTGATGTATTGCTGTCTATGATGATGATTATGACTATGATCGAGCCCGTACTCTGAAACAATGTTAACGTGTGTGCCTGCTACATACTGATTGCATTAAGTTTGCCGTATCAACAGACGAGAGGCAAACGAAACGTCAGTTGACAAGACCTCGCAAGTCTAATTGTTAATTATCTCAGGTGAACTGAATAACATGTTTGCAAGTGAAATCAACGCTATCTGTACTGTCCCATCTCAAGTGGTACTGAAAACAGCACCGTTTAATAAATACAACACAACTTCGGTTTGCGAGGCAAAAAAATTAACTTCGAACCTCCGGCCGACTGTCTCCATCGAATGAATCATAAAAGCATTGCGTGAGCCGACGGACCATTTGGGCCCTGATTAAAACGAACCAAGCGGTAGATAGAATTCTACGTAGTGATGGCCAGTGCTCACCTGAACAAAGTCCGTTCACGGGGGCTAGCTGAACTGAGCTCTGGGAGTGCGAAGTTAAAAAACCCAGCCAGATTTTATAAGCTCGGATGACAAAACAAATTTGATTCTTGTAGCAAGAATGATCCTTGCTAGGGAGACCATTGTAATTACTGTTAGAAAAGAATGTTGACGTTGTTTGGCCGAGTTGTCTGTGAAGTGAGCGTATTTAACGACGCGGAACAGTGAAAGCCGTAAGGAAACTGTCTTGCTGATGACGCTTTCCTTTCACCTATAGCTCGGTTGTTTGTTTGCAAGGTGTAGACACCGAGAAGTTGTCTGAATATAGGCGTAGCTATTTTTAGTAGTTAGGTCCCCTTCTCTTTCTCTTTACAGGATTTGCTTTTTCTTCTTCGTGGTTGTGTGGTGGCTAAGCATCGGTGTGAACCATTGATGATGATGAGGTAGCGCAACCGCATGAAATTGTACGGACTGTGTATGGGGAGTCAGAATGGGATATATATAAATGTATAAGTGATCGAAGTGAAAGATGAGAGACCACTACATTTTGAACATTAATGACGTTTGCTGCTAATCTAGATTCCAAGCTCGCGGAAAATGGTGAGTAGACAAAAGTGGTGATCAGCAATAATGCGCAACAGAAAGACACGAATATATACACTCAAGCATATTTAAAGACAGGATCACATGAACAAACTCTATGTACAGTTCATGCTATAAGTGGGGCCATCTTCATGAAACAAGTGCACAATACCCTGATCCACAGCCAGCACAGTGGGCCCATTTACTAGCTGAAGGTCTGAATTAGGCCAGCTAGGCCTGAAAAATATCTGAGGAGGAGGCGTGCCTGCAGAACGTAGACCGCGCTGCGGTAATTCTAACACAGTAAGCGGTTTCCCGGTTCGCAACTGCCAGAGGCCAATATGAGCTGATGCTAGCAATGGTGAAGCGACCAGGTCACATTCTAACGGGGACACAGTGGGTACTGGAGTCAAATGAGAGGCGACCTCATGCAACGATCCACCGTCGGAACCAAAGTACTCCACAGCGGGCCTCGCCGGCCAACGATCATCCCAGAGCTGCAACAGACCTGATCGGCGGCCAACCAGCAGACCAATACGGTCACCTACCGGAGTGGTTAATGATTGTAGAAAAGCGATGGATGTGTTAGAACGGTTTCGACCAGATCCGCCGGGAGCAGACAAAGTGAAATGAATCAAACGTTCGCCGGGTTCTGAGGACGTGGAAGACAGGCTGATCAAGTCGAGAGAACATAAGCCAGATAGAGAAGATGCGATATAAAACAACAGGTTGGGCGATGTACGGGGAGAGGGAGCTCCGGCATGACCAAGCGCGGTAATCGTCGATCTTCGTTTGTCGTTGTTAAATGGGGCAAAAGGCAACGAACCGAAATTAAACCGTTCAACTGATCTCGATCGATTGAATGAGCATAACTTGTCTTCATTTAACACAAACACGCGCAAATTCCGTTGTTCTCTCAGCATACTAGAAGAAGATGAAACAGCCCACGTGGATTCAACAGGAGTCACAAATCGTGCACTGGCATTGGCTCGAAAAGGTAAGCTTGCAGCATCCGGAATACATAATCCGAGCTCTGTCAAATGATGAAAGATGTGATTACGTAACTTACAGATACAACATAGGATTGCACTAGTGTGATACACATCTGAACAAAGACCAACAAAATAGCAGTTTTAAGACAATAGTATGAACACCAATGAACCATCTTGGGTATGTCAATCGCCAACAGTTTCAAATCAAACAAATATACGTTAATCTAGATGCTGTACAACATATTACAGAAAAGTTCACTTCACCTTCTGACAATTGCGAAGACAATCAGGCTTGAAACAAAGATAACGTAGCACAAGATGGAAGTTGGCGTCGAAAGGATGATCAGTAAAAGCTAGTCAATTAAAACTTAAAGCTTGTGGGCTGTCATTAGTAGGTTATATTAATTTAGTCAAAAAGACAAACAGACAATGCGGGATAGCTCAACCCGTCGAACGACAACCTGACCGAAGAACATATTCTGGGGATTACATACTGTCATCGATGGCCGAGATGGAGAATGTTCATCCTCAACCAGTCATCCCGGCGGTCTAACACAATATCCACCACCAACCTGAATGTGTGCACTCAGGCCCATGGTTAACATGCATGTTGTCCACTCAAGCATGGGCCAACTGCCGTGCCGTATCCGTGTCTGTCATTTTCCAACCTGTCTGACAAATCATTTGATTGTTTAGCCAAACCGATCGATGATTCATGCTTCTGCTTCACTTCGTCTACAGTTGGATGCCACTGTTACTCGGGCGTAATCTACTACTATATCGTTTATTTTGAAGAACAATATACACAACTTCGTTCAAGGGAAGAACAAACGGTGACACCAAAAATAAGCAACAGATACGTAAAAGGTGAATGTAAAAACAGGCTGTCTGTCAAATGTGAGACACTGTGTAGTTAGCAACACTGAACAAATGACAAGTCCTCTCACAAGAATAGCAAGCGTTAATGAGCTGTTAAGCATCAATGTGAACGG
>LUCH01000167.1:285508-298421 GCA_013368495.1 Paragonimus heterotremus
TCAAGAGCCTAACTCACTTGGTAATGAGGGGCTTGCCTAGCTCGAGGGCGCAGTGAATAAGACATGGATGTCTCATTCTGAGCACTGCTGCGCGCAGTGGATGTACTCGAAGTTACATCAGGCTTTTGAGAGATAACAAATGTTTTTCGACCGTATTGGATAATACGCCGGCAGTCACGGTCAACCGTTGGGCGATCGGACTGCTCTTTGTTTGAGGGTACCTTTTCTAACCCCCTTCTTTCTGATGCGGAAGACAGCAATGCCGCAACTATAAATATGGTTCTGCTGTATGCTCATAGGATCGTGCCTCACTACCTAAGCACTCCTATGCGATCAGTAGTACGACATACAATGCTATGAGTGTAACTGCTTTTCGTCTGACTGCTCTCTTTTGGTCTGTCTGACAAGGTTGCACCTGGAATGACCGGAATGCTAGTCAGCATAGCCCGCCGGATCGAAACAGCACACAAACACGATCACCTCGTCAAGGTAGAAGTATAGGTCGGGTGTGTTAATACATACGATATATACGTAGATGAGTAAAGTCACGGTACGTGACACCTATAAAGTCTCGTGAACTGTATGACACATGAAGAACCTGACAATGTACGCATTTTAACCCTATGGCTGCAAACCCGTCGCTGACTCCCGACGCATTCAACTGATCGTATAATTTGATTATCTAATAGAGGAATATGGTTTTGCTTATTATTCAGTGGTCACGTTCCGCAACTACGGAGCAGTACCGCACCGTCGATCCTTTTTATGTACGCGATGCTTCCAAGCGATGATTTAGGATGGCGAATACTGCCTGGCCTTGGAGATACGAGTCTCTATAGCATTTACACATGAGTCACTGTTGCTATAATCCCCTGTGTTTATGAACCGGTCAACAGCCTGTATAGCTTTGTTATTCAAGTCTAACTGTACGTAACCACAATAGTTTTGAAGAAGCATATCGTACTTTGAGACTGCAATGGCAAGGACCGAACGATTGTCTTATGTCATATGTGCACCTTGGAAAGTGTCAACGCAACAATACTTTGCTGTCAGCAAAGTCAGGATCAGTCAGCAACACTTACGTGAGATAAATTCTCAGCATGTCCACTAATCAAATTATGTGATAGGGACAGATGGGTTTAGCCTAGGTACCAGTGGGCGGGCTCAAGTATGTATCACCGGACGCAAACAAACGGATACCCCAATTAGATACGAAAAGGGCGTGCTGACTGAGAATGGTATCCAACTTTAAACAGATGATATGTAAATCAAAATAAGTAAACGTCCTATTCAAACTTGGGCTCTCATGAGTTGCCTATAAGCAAAGTCGGATGACAATTTAAGTAGAAGAGGCTGATAGGAAGTGCACTTTATCAAATTATCGTCCATGCTGTCTGATCCTTTACAAAGGAGTTACTTAAAGAACAACAGTAATAACATCAACAATAGTAAGTTAGTATGAGGACAGGCAGAGTGCCAACTTAAAACCATCAGGCTAGTGTACGGCTTAGTAATAAAGAAGTGGAAAAGTGGAGGTGGAAAAACAAAGAACAAGATGTGACGATAGCAAACGAAGAGGAACTTTCATTAAGTTAAACGATGTACAAGTATGAATGCACACCATATATACACATACTACACAGCACGGTCCAGTACACGAAAAGGCATGTCACACAATGCGAAACACCTAGAGAAAAGTCGGTGGGTAAGTTCAAGACATAAAAAGTACTCAGGCAGACACCCTGATTATATATAGGCGAATGCTACATCTGACAGCGTATTCGACCATAAGGAAGGCGTGAATGCGGTAATAAGCCTCAACACCAGTTTGTCCACGCCTCGCTGTACTGTTATTGCCTAACTACTACGTCCAATTTCCGAACTTCGTGTTCAGCATACAAATTTCAGCCTAATAACACTGCAATGGTACACTGGATGAAAGGCTAGGCTAACGGAACCAGTAGGCCGTGTTCATATTGCTGCTCGATCTTCTGTTATCTGGCAGTGTGTGTTCCATCAGTGGTTCCACCATTCACCGGTAATCGTGTACAAATAACAGCTGTGAAATAAGTTTGCTGACCATTACATAACTGACTTCTCATTCGATATAACCGAATAACAGTATCTAGACGTTTTGTCGCAGTCGATTATATGTGTGTTAGGTGTCCGATAATCCCGGTAGAATAAAGCAGGTGTCAATCGGGTAATCTGAACACTATTCACATTACGGCTAGTGAGAAGTCGACAGAGCAAGAGAGACGAAAGTAATCGTCCCATATGTAATGGAACTGCGGCGCAAAAAACGGGAAAAAAGACGGTGAGCACCTATGAGGAAGAAGCAACAAATCTTCGAATGTGTGCACGTCACTGACGGCAACACATTACCATATTCGATATCGTTTTTAAACGATGTGGATAATCGCGCTGTTCTTAAGATGACAGCGATATTACATGACACTGTTTAAAGAGGTGGTAAGGCTTTCATGGCTGGTGACAGCGCCATCACCACATGATTGGAGAGTGCTCCAATAAACGCCAGCGGAATGTGGCGTTGTTTACATAAGCATCTTACTACTTGAGATGGGCGAATAAAAGGACACGACAGTAATCGAATGCCGATATTCCATATATTACGAGCGGACTGACTAGAGTTCCGATCCACACAAGGAAATGGAAAACACACAGGTATAGTTGGTCTTCCTCTTAATTAACAAGCGGACGACATTATGAAGCTGTACATGAAGCAGGTTTGTGAATATTCCATACGCCTTCGTGGTCCACCTAAGTAGGTCATCAGCAGTGGCAAAAGCTAGATGGTGCTACCAACTTAGGTGGAGTGATTAATAATTCCAAGCGGCATGTACAAAATAACAAGTGCAGAGTTGCGACCAGCTAACTTCAAAAGAATGAATGAAGTGAACGTAGAAAGTAAACAACACGCGTCAGCAATATAATTTACCTCTTTTACCATGGTCTGCGTATTGATCGTAGACAGACTGAACAAAGTCAAATCGTCTGAGTATACAGAGCTAGCAAGCTGATTGTCTACCAAGAGCCACCCAAAACACACGTGAATTCAAAATCCGCAGAGAAATATTCCTAGTATTCAGCTAAGCCGCAGTGGAAAGTCGAACCCTGAAAATTGGGAATAGTTTTCTTAACCTTCCCTTCAAACGAACTGCCATTGCCTAAGTGATTACGGGACGTAAAAATCGGTCGACACAACCTACGTCACATCAAAACATAGAAAACTTCGGTTTTCTACCAGAAGCTTTTTAGAATTCCCATTGCTTTCTTTGTGCTGAGCATCTTATACTATACCTTTTCACATATATGCTTCCCATTGTAGGCACAAGACTTTCCATTACATACTAAAGCATTAGAATTTCCACGTTAGAATCTTGGACAGATCATCTGACTCTCTTCCTACTGCGGGCCGTATTGGTTTCTTTGACAGGTAAAGGGTTGCGAGTGGTTGGGAGATTCTGTGGATCTCACGTCCAATAGAAATGAGGTTTAGGGTCGTGGGAGACTTCGAGCTGTGAGAGCGAACCAGTTTGTTTGTTTCTCTGATTCTGACAGAATCGGAGATCGGTATGTTGTTGCAGTGGATTTCCGGAGACCCAACGATTACACTGCAACTTTTGAGATTGCGCATCAAGGCTGAGTCTGAGAAGGAATTATCCATCACAACAATTATTCTATACTCGGAAGGCTGGTGCATAATTGTCAAGAAACTGTGCCAGGTACCCGTTGGCATAAACTTAAGTGGGAATTTGGAGTTACGGCGACTATTTGCATATCGACTGATGGAATGTCATGCAAGTTCAAAAACTACTTACTGGATAAATGAGACAAACTTTAATTTGTTCCACACGAGGTCAATAGGACGTTCATTAAAAGGAACCAGAGCATGCGTCCCTTTAAAAGACAGCCGAGGCCGTAATCTTCATTTGATTGGAGCTGACACCAAGCTCGATAGCAGGCTATACGAGGAGGCGGGGAGTATATAACAGCAGCAAATGCAGGGGCTGGTTGCGAACCCTGCTAGATTAGATGAAGGTCAGTACACCAGTGTCAGACATTGTGCTGATATGCGACAACGTATCGCGTCACATGGATCTGGAAAGTGTGTTTACTGAGGAGACATCTAATGGAGGACAACTCTTAAGACCGGCACCCTATTCACCAATGTCGAATGCAAATTAAGTGTCTGGAACGTGGTGAAAGCAAGAGTTAAAGGGCAACTGCAGATGCACCATGAGACAATAATAAACGGAGATCCTCGGGGTGTGCAAAACCGACAGGAGTGGAGAATGGAGGTCCTGTTGTGTGCGACTTTAACGGAGACCATTGCGCTAGCTTTGTAGATCACACCGAACGATGCTGTATGCAGGTGATGAACGGTGAAACGATGGGGTCACAATCGTAAACCCACACCTTCTCAGTGAACGAAGAGTGCTTTATTTCCAGCAACGACAGATTGATTTTGTACTTCCTATTTCTTGGAAGTTAGCCCTGACTAAACTAATGCATGGCCTATGAGTGCGTCTAAATTACGTAAGATTTTCCTTCTTTTGTTTGGACGGTTAAGAACAACCGAGCCATCCAAACTTTAGATGATCTAATGTTTTACGTCAGTGACCGAAAATAGTAAATGAACTGTTAGCATTTCGCAATATGTCGTCTTTCTGCAGTAGTTGACCACTTCTTCAATGACACTGCAACCCAGCCAGCATCGAGAACCGTGTGCATATACATAAGGGTGCAGCCAGTCGATTTTCAATGTTATTCACTTTTCAATATCGGGTCTGAGTTTGCTAGTCAGTGCAAACTGGCCCGATTAAGTAAGTACAATGAAATACAAAGCGGACTGGCTTGGCAATCTTTTTGTCTTCTTTTGTACACAACGGCCAGCCCAGCATTGTTCTGACGGATCCTCGGGTCTGGTTGATTGATTATTGTTGAGTTCAGGTGCCAACGTCAAGTGAAGCCAATCAAACATTAGACCGAGTTGCCAGGGCACCATTTAATTTGTGGCAGGTAAGCAGCAGTGTGAACCACTGATGTATTGCTGTCTATGATGATGATGATGGTGATGATGACCATTTAATAAGTAATACTGGGTAATGACACAAGCTTTATCCTTAATTTAACCTGGCGACCACGTGGTGAAGGGCATCATCGAACAAAGTTCATATTACGTTGATGCCTCGTAACCGCAGAAAGATTAAAACATTCATGGCGCCATGGCCGCAATCAAGCGAACAACACAGGTTGCGTTATTGTGTCATCTTGACGTCATTGTTGGACTGGGAATCGTTTGGTAACAAGGAATAGAGAAGATCCACTACATGACTGTCGTTACACTAAAACATTCATTCACAGACACTCCTAACCACTCGCAACCCTTTACCTGTCAAAGAAACCAATACGGCCCGCAGTTTGTTGCATTAGTAGGAAGAGAGTCAGATGATCTGTTCTCTACTTTGACCGCTAACCCCGTTGTCATTAAGCAAAGCCGTTGACACCCCTCGAATCACCCGTACCACTTCCTCTGTCAAAGCAGTCTATGCGAAATGCTCTAATTAAGATTGGTTGTCCCTTTCGGTTAGTTGGGCCAATCGCGTTTTTGTCGTCACGTCCAAGATTCTAACGTGGGAATTCTAATGCTTCAGCATGTAATGGAAAGTCTTGTGCCTACAATGGAAGCATATATGTAAAATGTTATATTCGTGCCACTAGGCGATCGTATGATAGAGTAGTTAAACATCATTATGCGTGGTTGGCCAATGGCGGGATTAAAACTGCCCCAAGCGTTACTGTCGATATTTGATAAACTCCAATCACTTTGCTAGCGAGACATCTTCCAGACGAGAGATTTCGAAAGTTGACAATTGCCGAAGTCATTGCAATTTGACTGTACAACCTTGACCTCCAAGCTCACAGGAAGTTCGCGTTGATACTTAACATCGCTAGTTTACAGTTAACTGAACTCATGTTTTTGGAACAGTGACGGCGTGAATGTTGCCAATCAGCCGATCAACGTCCTTCTAAGTGACTGGCTTCGAACACGCTTTGATAACTATTTTCATAATCATTTTGTTGTAAATAACCTGATGATCAAGTGCAGAAAGCGAGCCTTGTTGGCTGCTTAGTGGCCCTCAGGGAACAGTTCCTCATCGAAGCCTCCATGCCTTAATGTAAAAATTGTAAATAGACGATTAAGTAAACTCATTTTAGCAGATCCAATGATGAAAAGATTAGATTTCGGCCGGATTCGAACTTGCAAAGTGAACAATATATCCTAACACGAAGAGCACTCTAGTAGCCAAATTCAAAAACCATGCTGGGACTTAAGAACTGCCACAACTGGACTCAATTACCAACTTATCTAACAACGCCAAGTGGAATCCACCACCGAGTACAGCCAATGCTTGGGCTTACGGTTGGATTTCTGTTGGATTAATAAACCAGCTCCGATACTTATCGACTATCCAATATCAATGAGCAACAGTAACGTTGGTGAAAGTCCAGTGCGAGCCGCGTGAGAAGTGTTTCTGAGGCATCAATCCCCCGAGCCACATAGCGGGTTCCACATGTCACAGTAATACAGACAGATAACTGAATCCAAAAGTAAAAATTCTGAGCTGCGGATGCTGTTTCGAACCTCAAGTGGCAGAACAGTTGTAACGTGAAGGCATCCTGTTAGTTTCGCTCGTTTTATTCCAACCGAGGCCTCGATTTTTCATAGGTGGATCCCTCATCATTATCACAGACAGCAATACATCAGTGGTTCACACTGATGCTTACTTGTCACACAAACACGAATGGGAAAAACCCCTAGATAGGAAAAGAGACGAAGAAAAGAAGGGGAGGGGACTTAACAACTAAAAACAGCTTCGTCTATATTCAAACATACATCATCAAGGTGCCTACACCTTGCAAACAAACAACCGAGTTATAAGTGAAAGTACGGCATCAATGTGATAGTGATAAATCTTGTTTGCTTTCGGTTACATGAAACAATGTACTCATGCCCATGAATAAAATTTGTTCACCATAAAATGAGAGATCTTTGCACTCACATAAATTCCGGGAAGACAAGCAGTTGTCTCTCCGCTCTCGAACGGACAACACATGGAGCAAGTGTAAATGTCTACTGGTCAGACAACGACTGCGAATACAGTGAGCATTCCGATTACTTTCCTTCAAGGCAACAGTCGCGTTTACAGTAGTCCGACTAATGAAATCTGGAATGTTTTGTTTCGCTATCTTGAAATAGCGTTTTTTATCCTCGTCATAGTAATAACCTGGAATAGCATGTGTTGTCATTCGCGTTTCAACAGCATATGATCATATGGATATGGGAGAACTCCTGCACAAATCACAAGGGGAAAGACAAAAACATACCATTAGTGATATCACAAGATTAAAAGTACAATGGAAACCCAAGAAAAATTAGATGAAGTAAGCAAATCTACAAAACACTGGGACAACAATAACATGCTGTTGGAAGTTATCATTTCAATCCAAAAAGTGTAGTAACCGATGGCGATTCTTGCGTTTACGAGCTCCACGGCCACTCCATGTTGTAACAATAAAAGAAAACGAGCAAACCATTTTGAGTTGTGAACGGTAGAATAAATAATCGAGAAGTGGGGCTTGAAAGTACCGTTGTGAAACGTTCATCGATTTTCTACCGGAATACCTAACAATAAAGACTTATAAACATTAATACGAACTGCTAACTATCGAAACAGCTGAAAGGTACGGATGATCTTTGAAGCATGACGGCGGATAGTTGCAGTAATCTGCAAGGGTTAGCGGTTAGCTGAAGTGCCTGCATGAATACGGGATATCCGTCGATTCCGCAAAATGCGTTTTTGGTGTCTCGTCTATCGAATTTCATGGGCATCTTATAGACGCAGCCGGCGTCAAACCCTAAGACACCGAGATACAAACGCTGCAGGAATATCCCATTCCTGATATCATAAAAAGGCCTCAACGTTTTATTGGAATTGTTCACTATTACTGCCGTTTTATTCCTCACTGTTCACAGTTTATGAAGTCATTAACCAATCTGTCCTGTGGTCACAAAAAAAACGTTATTTTAAGTCCCGAGAGGCTACAAGCGTTCAACAATGTAAAGAAAACACTCAGCGACGCAACTACCTTCGTTTATTTTAATCCAGGGTCGACTACCCATCTGATCCTTTTGATTGATGCGTCATCATGTTGTCGGTGAAATGCTTCAACAATGCGTCGGCGGCGAACTACGACGCGTCTCATTTTATTCCCAGAAGCTATCACCAACGCACGCCAATTATAGCACCTTTGGTCGTGAGCTCCTTGCCATCTATTTGTCCATTAGACATTTTCGTCATTTGTTAGAAGGAGGGAACTTCACCGTTTTAACGGATCATAAACCCTTAATCCACGCCTTTAACGCTGGTCAGAATAAATATTCCCTTCGAGAAATGCGACACTTCAGTTTTATAGCGCGATTCACAACGGATATTCGACACATTGACGGAAATTCCAATGTGGTCGCTGATGCGTTCTTAAGACTACACGCTAATGCGCTTCATAGGTGGCAAGTCTCGAGAAAACTGCTAAAACTCAAAAGTCAGATCCTGACTTTCCATCCATTCGCACCTCACCTTTCCAGTGTTTCTGTATCCCCTTGCCTTCTTTAGAATCCGCCAGTGTGTGTGATACTTTCGCGGGCAGTCCACGTCCAACCCTACCCCCTTTCTCTTCGTCGACACATTTTTTTCCATTCACATTCTTGGCCCCGCCCTGCTGTTCGCACCACGCTCAAATTAGTTGCCGTCCGTTATGTTTGGCCCAATACAAACAAAGATGTGTGATAGTGGACTAAATCATGCTTTCATTACAAGAGCAAGGTACGTCGCCACACCGTCACCTCCAACAGAAATTTCCCCACGCAAGACACATTTTTCTCACGTCCACGTTGACCTGGTTGGCCCATTACCCCCATTAAACGTCAAAACATTCTTGTTGACATGCGTTGACAGATTCACAAGATGGCCTATTGCAGTTTACCTTGGTGATATTTCGTTCGAAATAGTCGACAAAAGGTACCTCGAAAATTGGACTGCCATATTTGGAGTTCCGTTGTTCACCACTACAGACCGAGGTTCGCAATTCCAGTCAGTCCCTTCCGCGACTTAACCCGTCTATTGGATTGTGAACCCACCAGGACGACTGCACACCATCCTGCTGTTAATGGGATTGTTGAACGTTTTCACCAACAGTTGAAAACACCGCTCATAGCGCAATTGATGCAGAATTGGACAGAGCGCTTACCACTCAATGTACTGAGCACCAGCTCCATCCTCAAGAAGAATATAACATGTTCCACCGCTGAACTAGTCTACGGAACGATACTTCGTTTATCAGGTGGCCTTTTTAATTAAACCACACAAGATGCAATAGATCTGACGAACTACGCGCGCCGCCTCAAGTCCCATGCAGAATACGTCAGGATTCATTGCTATACGCAATCTATCGGAGCAGCTGTAAATCTCTTGATTCGGGGCAGAACAAGACGGAATGTTGAAGGTTTACTCGGATTCAGCGATTGATACACGGGTTCGAGGCAGAGGCCCAAGGGTCCCGGATCCAGTCGGTTTTTCTTGTTCAGTGTCAAGCGGGCGTCTGCTGATTTGAAAGACATTCATTGAAAACAGGGTGTAGCACCGCTCTTGGGAATTACGGTAAATATCATAAAACAAACTAAGATTACTCGCACAACAGAATTTTTGGAAAATGAGTCGAGTAATATTTTAAAGCGGTCGCTAAAGGCGCTACTGACGACCTCAGCAGGAAGACTGTTCCAGAAGTTAACAACCCTGTAGGGAAAAAACCGCTATGAAAGAAAGGTCCGAGGACGAAGCTTGAAAAGTTTCCTGTTATGTCCACGCCAACCGTCATCATTCGCCACAGTGAAGAACTGATCAACGAGGCCTACTCTAAAGAGGAAGTGTGTTAAAATTAAATCACCGAGGAGCCGTCGAAATTCAAGTGGTTATAGATCAAGAATTTCAAGTCGAGATTCACATGCGACACTACTGAGGCCTGTGACTAGTTTGGTAGCCACGCGCTGGACACGCTCAGTAGCTAGTACGTCTTTCTCCAGACCAGTATACACGACCTGATTAGCATACATGAGGAGCAGCCTTATGTAAACCTTGTAAAGCGTTTGAAACTCTTTCTTATCTATACGGGGGAAAATGCGCCTAATCATCCTAACAGCGACAAATCCTTTTTTCGCTGCCATCTCGTGGTGATGCGCAAGAGATAAGCTGGACAACCAGATGTCCAAATCTTTCCTCGGATCGATTTTCATGATAGCTATTGTGCCGAACGCACTATGAATCACGAAGACGTTGCCAGAGTCTCCAACGAGCGACATATGGGCGTATTTGTCATTTAGTGGGAGGCTCCAATCGTCTGACCAACGCTTAATTGCATCAAGATCAATCCGCAGTGCACTGGGATCAATGGCATTCCAGATTGTTAGGTCATCGGCATATAGGAGGATGTTGCAGGAAATACTATCCCGAAGGTCACTGATGTAGATCAGAAATAACAGATGACCTAGCATTGGTCCTTGAGGAAATCTCGCGGAAATGAAGGAGGGAGATGAAAGGTCCGATCCAGATTTATCTCTAAACGTTCTGTTATCAAGGAAGGATATAATCCAGCGAAGAGCCTCCCCTTTAATACCATGGGCTTCCAGTTTGTGCTTCAGAGGGCCGTGTGGGACACAGTCGAAAGCCTTGACAAAGTCAATGAAGATGGCATCTGATATGAAGCCACTGTTTCTGGCCTCTGTCAGACTTTCCATGAAAATAAGCACATTAGTTATGTATGACTGATTAGGAAAGAAGCCATGCTGGGTAGGGGAAAAAAGATGGTTTGAATGGAAGTGGTTAAGGATGGCAAGCTTTAATAAGCGCCCCATTGTCTTGCACGGAATACTAGTGAGGCTGATTGGCCGATAACTATCGAGAGAGTGTCGATCACCCGATTTAAATAAGGACGTGATCGTCGCCTCTTTCTATGCGCTAGGGAGAGTGTCAGTCCGGAGTGTCTGTTTAAACAACTTATGAAAGGGTTCTGCTAGACCAGCAGCAGCTCCTTTGAGAATTCTGGGATGAATTTTGTCAGGACCCATTGGACTGTATGAATTCACCTTAAGTAAAAGGCCCTCAATATCCAGCACAGAAAACTCGACGGTAAGAAGTGGCTGTCGGAAATCCTACAGCGAAAGGATTGGGTGTCAATCAAGTTGTGCGACGTTGTAGACTGCCGAGTAGTAGTAGTCCCTGAATAACTCGGCCACAATTAAGGGGTTAGATGAAGTCTCCTCGTCGGACAGTCGCAAAGAACGGGCCGAGGGTTTGTTCTTTCCTAGTCGTCGCATATGTTTAAATAAGTTTTTATTCCCGCGAGCTTTGAAGAGGGCCTTTTCTTGTGCGCGTTTGCTGTGCTCACGGATTTCCCATCCACATCTATTTCTAACGATTTGGAACACGCGTAGGTCTTCCGGGTTTCCCGTAAGCTTATGCTTCGCGAATAAAAGGGAACCGTCATGAAGAAGACGACGTACTCTACGTGGAAGAGGTGGCCGATAAGAGAAAGTGCACAGTTTGCGCAGCACGAATAAGTAGTCTGCTTTCTCAACTGCGCCTTGAAGTGCGCAGTAGTTCTGATCGGTGGAACTATAATTAAAAAAAAGTAATGAACCTAGGTAGCTCCTCAGGTCGTTAAAATCAGCCTGATTTAAGTTTCGAACTGTGGACTTCTTTGCTGGTTGTTGTAACCAGTAATCGGAAAAAACTGGTTTTGTACGTAAATGAGCAACGGTAGAAAATTATACAACCTACAGCCAAATGAACTCTGAGCACGGAATTCAATCGTCAGCAAACATCAACCAAGAAAGTGGGTCTCCTTTCATATAAAAATTTATGAAAATTCAATGATTTGAAAGTTTTATCAAGTTCAAGTAAAATGGCACAAACAAACTGTCTTCTTTATTCAAATTTTTGACGGGAAAAGAATGTTTCAGGCACAAACAATGTTGTTAAAAAAATATAAAACATGGCACATTTTACTTTGTCCCGCAAAATAGTTTTCACACTTAGTTCAGTGACACGTGTCCTCAAGAGATGCACAGACGTTCGCGTGCTTACCCAAGTAGCACAACGGCGGGGGGTCCGCGCTGGCATAGGCGGGCAGTGGAAAAATTTGCGAGCAGAGCTTTTTCAGCCTTTCAAATACCGGCGATTTTATTCAAAACAGTTTCGATATATATTTTCAACGCTTGGGAAGACTCCCAACCCCCTCTTAACTAATTCTGAAGAGAAATCCACGAAAGAAACGGAAATCACATTCTGTCTTTTTACAACATTTTTGTTTCGACTCGTTCAAATATTCCAGAAACAAATTTTTCCATCAGAATAGTTCAATCCCGTTCACCAGCAACCCGATTTCTCTCTTAGCATCCACGGATAACCGAAACAGAGAAGGAATGGGACGAAAAATTAGGTGCAAGATAAAGTTGTACGGATGAAGTAGAAATAGCATATTTCCGTAAATAATCGGGGTACAGTAGAAAAAACATAGCAACCATACAGTTTCCTCTCAAGAAATCCTAATAATACTACAGATATTCGCCAGTTCATATCCAGTATCCCTAAAATGCCATCCTGAACTTGTACAAAATTCAAACATGAATCATAATAATACAAGTTTTATGGGTGTGTTTGAAATTCCATATCTTTGTAAATAATCTAGATAGAGCAAAAGTGAAACATAACAATCTTACAGTATTCCTTCCAGGCATTACAATAATACTACACATATTTGCTAGTTCGTATCC
>LUCH01000167.1:306345-321157 GCA_013368495.1 Paragonimus heterotremus
ATGAAGGGTCTAAGATACCAAGACCGACTGAGTTCGTTGAACTTATTCTCGCTCGAACGCCGGCGGGTAAGAGGAGACCTTATTGAAGTGCACAAGATTATCCACCACACCGTCACAAGTCCTCTGGAATGTTTATTTGTGATACGTCAGGACAGAGATTTAAGAGGACATAGGTCCACGATCATGAAAACAAGATAACGATTGACAGTTAGGTTTAACTTTTTCACTAACCGGGTAGTCAACTCGTGGAACAAATTACCTGCAAAGGTCGTGGAGGCCTCCAGCGTAGATGCATTCAAAACAGAGCTGGACAAATGTTGAAACAACCTTTTTCCCACTTTGTACTAATCGAAAAATGATTTGCTCTTGCCGTTCAGGGCAACCTGGAGTTGTTACGTTTCTTTTATCTATACCCTTAGACCACTACCGAAAACATTCGCATTGACAGATAACGCAGTCTGGTCAATCTCCGCATCACACCAGTCAAGCATCAGGACGTCAACAGACTCAGGCCTTCATTAAGTCCTAGACTTGAAATTGAAATTGAAATCCGGAGTCTGCTTTGTCTGTGTTCTCATTGGTTTTTGTCGTTCGCAGTTTGGGTTGACCAATCGGAAGGGGTTTCTATTCGCGTTATTCGTTCATCCTTATTCGTATCCGTTATTCGCGTTCGTGTTCAGTGGAATTCAGTTATAGCGGTTAGGTGGTATACACAGGATGTCAGCTAATCGTTCGCCACGCCCAGCACTGTTTGCTGACGTTGCGGCCAACTGGCATAAGATGCGATTTTGATCAATAATGACCTGCCGTGGACAAATGAAATCATTCACGAGGGGGTTGGTCACTGTAGATCGCGTTTTTCCTCCGGGCTGAGGCCCTCGCGACTCACATAGTCTGTGGGTTGAGACGTTAGGTGAGATGGCGGCTAACCGAGCTCAGTGGCGCGAAGGTTGTCGTTATTTGGCTGGGTTGCCTGTGAAGGGAGTGCACTTGATGACACCGGAAAGGGAATTCCGTAAGGAAGCTGTCTTGTTGATGACCCCTTACATTCACCTCCAGCTCGGTTGTTTGTTTGCAACGTGTAGGAGCCCTGATGTTTTACGTTTGAATATGGACGCAGTTATTTTTGGTAGTCAGCTCCGTTGCCCTCCCTTTCTATTTTTTTCTCTTCTCATGTAAGTTTCTTTCTTTCTTTTCTTCCCTCCGTGTTTGTGTGGCAGTTAATCATCAGTGTGAACCACTGGTGCATTGCTGTCTATGCTGATAGTGACTCACAATTACAACTGATGTGATCCGTGCGCAACTTTAATTGTTTCTGACAAGAATCAATTTTACATACGGAATCACTCCATGCCATTTCGACTCGGCATTATTCCTGGCCTTAACAACCCAACAAAAGCTTGATAACTTGTCCTGATAACTTGTTCGGTGCCCACGCCGACCACCATTCGATGGTTTACTGAAAGTGGCCTTACGAACGAACGGAGTTTTCAAAGTCGAATGCTCCGGAAAGCACATTGCTGTGAGTAGTCATCGTCTCAAACCGACCTACGTTGACAAGCATCAAGGACTGCCTTCTTAACCAATCAATCTTGCAGCCAAACCGCGGAACCCTAGGGTTCACGTTCAGCTGAAGCACCCATCCCTCCAACTCTCCGCACATTTGACTCTTCGACCGCAATTGATAGCAACAACAAAACAATACATTCCGCCCATCCATCTGTTCAACAAACCCATGCAAACTCATCACCCCTCCTTTAACCATCTCCACTTCGTCCAACTACGCGTTCCAGTTGGCATGTTGCTTCGCCAACCCGTTTTCGTCGACAAATTTAATGCCCTTCACTCCTACTTGTCGGGCGATTGCCAAGCATTCATCTTCCCCAACTGCTTTGAAGGGGAAGCAATGTAAAGCCTTTCGTACTTTCGCTTACTAAAGATGCCTCATTTTTGTACAACATCTTTGAA
The DNA here is from genome assembly GCA_013368495.1 of Paragonimus heterotremus. Taxonomy (NCBI): domain Eukaryota; kingdom Metazoa; phylum Platyhelminthes; class Trematoda; order Plagiorchiida; family Troglotrematidae; genus Paragonimus; species Paragonimus heterotremus. The sequence continues at coordinate 308,314 of LUCH01000167.1, forward strand.
TCACCTTTGCATATTGTTCAAACTGACAAAGGTGGCCTTACAACACAGTAAAAATTTTGCGCATACCAGTCTCCTACACCCTCTGTTGTGTAATCGCTTGATGATGGTACGTGGACCTTTCACCCAGTTATTTTAGCTCCGTCGTACTAGGAACATCGTCGCAGCTCCGATTGCGCTTGTCGTGTTTCTTGTTCAAAGGTCCGTACGCTCAATGATTCCCAGGAATTATGTTAACGTGAATCGCAAATCGCAGTGACAAGACGATTGATCTGCAAACAAATTTTATTTGTTGATTTAACGTTCACAAGCGGACTCCAACGCAACGATTAAAGGCACTAGGGAGTTGGACGTGAATGAAGCTTGAGCACAACCGCACGACAGCCGCCAGAGAGGACTAACGTTGACGGAAATCCCAGTCGACCTTCAGAATTCAAACATGCGTCATACTGAATGGGCGGCGTTCCCAACGGTATTAACTAAAACAATTATTCCAGTAAACGTAGCCAGCAGTGGTAGAGATGGCGGGGATTCATTATACAACTACGAATAAAACTGCGATACCGACCCCAACACTAACCTTGATGTTAGTGGTTTGTAGCAAATTTGCATTCATAAGGCAATGTGGACAAGGGCGGTGGTACTGGCAACGCAACTCTCACTCCGCAGGGGGTTTAGGATTTTGGGGACGTCGACGGTGATCTCACTACACGCTTCAGCAACCCAGGGTAACTCCGTAATATCCTTATTATGGGGTTATCGATGATTTGGAATATTGTGGTGATCATCTTGATCACCTATGAACACCTTCCGCGAGTCAAATTGTTCGATCTTTGTGACTTCTTGGGGCCTTGTAAAGCTTCTGTTCCAGTAATTGAGCTTGTTGTAGCCGATAGCCTAGTCAGGTCCACCTACATTTGCTTAAGTTATTCAAAAACTCGTTATTGACTACTACAAGCTGAAGGTGGGTGACGGGCACCCACTGTTGATTTTGTTAGAGTCTGTTGCATTATTTTGAGATTGCTCTGCCTTGTTTGATCTGTGTTGAAGGGTGGCCCCATCTTTCTTCATTTTTCTATGAATAAACAGTAACAACCATTTTTACTCTTACATCAACCACTATAACCGTTTCTTTTACTCTCATCCAGTCTGACCCCTGTACATATTTAAATGTCAAAATAAGACATTCTTCTTCCATGTTCTTTCTTGAGTAGCCTATAATTCTCACCATTTCTCGATACGTGAACAGTCACTTTGCTCCAACCCGATCAATTACCATTTGTTTGAGCGAACTCAACTCCGTTTTATCGTCCCCCATTACGGAACGGTGCCTTATTGTCAGAGTTGTACTGGCACATTATTTGTCTAATTTGTGAGGACATTTCACATTCGAGGCATGATATTTAATTTTGATGTATATTGATTCAATTGGTACCGTATTAAATCTAGTTTTCACGAGCGTCTTCTCATTAACCGTCTCGAAGATAGATTATCTTCTCTGATTTGGGATATTGAGAGAGGCATTTTCGGATTAACCGATTACGCGTAACTCGTTGTGAACCTTGAATCGTTCGCTAACGATTCAATACCCACGACCCTACTCGGAAAATGTTGTAAGCATTAGGTTTGTTGCACATGGACGATCCGCTTTCCTTCGCGAACAGTGGACAAACATTCTACCAGGGACATCCCAAGGAATCATTTATTGTGGGGACAACCTTTTGTCGAGGCTAATGGGGTGATTCAAGGAAGCGTCCTGGGGCCGTTACTCTTTCTTATGTATTCAAATGATGTATGTAAAGTTACCAAGCATGGTAAATTATTTCTGTTCACTGATGACATCAAACTTGTCCACACTTTCCCCCTTGACGATCTCAATTCTTGTTTAGGAAATATACGGAAGACTTCATATCATTAGGGTCTTGATGCCAGGTTTTGGTGATGAAATGTTTAGCCAGTAAATCCACCACCATCGCACACGGTTGTCATACACCAGAGGACTTTATAAAGCTGGATGGTTGTGGTATTTCAACTGCTAACTCCGTCCGCGACCTGGGTATACGTTACTCAAACACATTCAATCTTGCTGAACATATACCTTTCCTAATAGCTAGAACTAGACGAACGATTTATTACACTAAGCACTCCTTTTCCTTTCTGCAGCTGGACTACACCTTTATAAGATGTACGTACTACCCCAACTTGAGTACTGCAAGTTCGCATACAGTCACTTGCGCAAGTCTAATAGGCTAGATCTGGAAAGTCTCCAACGTGCATTCACGAAAGATTTGGTGGGTTATCCGTCTACAGAGACCGCTGCCAGACGCTTGAACTAGACCCTGTTTGGTTACGGCGTCTCGAACTGAACCTTGCACTCATGTATAATCTAGTGTATGGTAATAATTTTATAGTCAAACTCGCGATTCGCCCTCAGCACAGCTCAAAATACACCCGGAACAAAGAGTTCACTTTGACAGCCCTTAAATCCCGCAAAACACTGCGTTCAAGTTGTTTCCTAGTGAAATATACCTACATTTGGAACGAGCTTCCACATGCAATAAGAGCCAGTCAGAATATACGTCAATTCAAACGAAGCTTAGAAACTTTCCTGACACTAAGGAACGTCGTGTCCACTTCCAAACTCTGCCTGCCGGAAGACGATATTTTGAAAACAGACCTAATAACGTCTAAACATCTGATGTAATCTAATAACATCTGAGGGTAAACCTATACCACACGATGCAACGCCGCACACACTTCGAACTGATCAAAGCTATCAACTTCATCATTCGAGAAGGTTCTCAATTCCGAAGCTCATTATTTCTCCAGCAGTACACAGTTGTGTCCAAGACTTGCAGGTGAACAACAAAACCTTAGGCAAAACATGGTAACATCATACACACCCCCGTTTGTAGTGACCAAACCATCCTGGTACACTCTTACTCCATACCTAATGATTATCAGTTGTGTGCATTTATCGACTATTATGCAATAGCTGTGCACGTTAAAACTGTTTTGAAAAATATATAACTTAGCCTGTTCACCTGATATGATTACATACGAATATTTTCCCCTTCCTATCCTAACAGACCACCTGACAATCTTCCAGTATTGTTAAACATCTTTTCCCTTCTACATAACGGCCGTATATACTAAATAGACACTGGAATTAGGCTGTAGTCATATATTTGAGAAAGCTGTGGATCGATCTCCTTTCGCATTATACGATAACATTTGTTTGTTAGTGATATATATTTTACTAACTAACTCAAAAGTATAAATTTTATACGAAAGGTTTGGTCAAAACTATCAGATTCTATTATTCGTCATACTTCACATAATTCCACGGTCTTCTGTTCACCATGTAATTTTGCTTTCCATTTTTGATCTGACTATACATTCTAACGCGAGACAACATTTCATAACGTCCGGACAATCAAAACCCCGCGCTGATTGGACAATTCGCGAGGTCTGTGAAATTCCGTCGATTTAGAGGAAATAACGAAATCCAGTCGAGAACGTCCATTTCTCCGAAGAAAATGGGACCTTTCTATCTTCCTTCATCTTCACAAAAGTTTCTACATATTTTTCCGAGACCGTCTACATCAACTAGTGGCAAAAGTCTTCGACTGTTCATTTTTTCCATCCTGAAGAAATTTTTCTCTGGCATGACCTGGAACGTAAGGCCAACGTTAACCTTGTGAAGCGAAAATCGACGTAACTACTCAGCAGTTTTTATCGAACATCGGAAATTTCGACAACTATCGTTTTAGAAGCAAGCGGGCCAAATGCCTTATCATAAACTAGAATTTTTCTGTATTATTATGTCCGTCTTGTTACCTTATTTCCATAATTGGTGTATTGTACAATTAACAGTTACGTGTACGGTATACGTTTCACGTTACAGCAGGTATACTATTCACGAGTATCTGAGCGTGTTTCTCACAGATGCGTTGAGAAATATATTATTATTATTGTTATTGTTATATAACCGAACGTTTTCAGCCACTTTGGTACCAGATCAACGCCGAAACACGTGCCACGTCCAATGAATCGTACTCCATCATGTAATAAGGACGGCCTCTTTAAGTTAACAGAAAAGAGAGGTACTGTGGGCTGACTTCCCACCTTCGCGCCACGATTTTGTCAGAATTCCTTTTGATCGTCCAGCACACCATCGACCCTAGGCGCAGAATGTCGCCCAGAAAAGCCAATTACTATTGGTAATATCGAGATCTTGGCACTCGGTTCACCAGGCACGCCAAACCGTGCACGTATCGGCCAATCAAGAATGGAAGTTTCTAGGTCGGCCGGTACTGGCAACTAACGTTGTTGACTCTACACCTTGTCGCCAAGTCGTGAAGGATGTAGAAACTGGAGACCCGTTCTTACTTGATACCGGAGGGCAGGTTGGCGTGCCTCCATCTACAAGAGTTGATGTGCCAAACACATGCAGCTCACAGCCCGCACTGCTAGCGGTGCGCCCATAGCTACCTACGGGTAGTGGTATTTGCCTCCTAACCTAGGTCTCCGGCGGAAATTTCGGTGGGCGTTTACAATTGTCATGATAACTTTCGCCATATTCAGCATCGATTCTCTGACATTTTGACCCTCTGGTCTATACGAGACGCCGTCTATTAATCGATTCTAGCACTATGCTAAGCAGTCCTGGCGCGCACACAACAGTTGCGGCCATAAGGCCCATATATTAGCAACCCACCGCCCCTGAACAATTTGCTGGTATCTTTGCTGAGTTCCCACAGCTCGTTCGCAGAACGAACGATATGCCAGCATTGACCTCTGAGGTCACACATCACATCAACACTAAAAGACCTGCGGTCTCAGCAAGGCCACGCCGGGTGGCTGGCAACAAACTCAAACCCGTCAGGGCGGTACTCGGAGACATGCTGGACCTCGGGATAATACGCACATCTGAAAGCACATGCACACCACCGTTGCGTTTGGTCTCTAACAAGTCAGGTTATTGGCGTCCACACAATGATTACGACGAGCTCATCAAAGCAGCTGCCCTAGATAATTACCCGAACGCGCATACGAAAGAATTACATACCTGTTTATACAGAACGGCCATATTCAGCAGGATGGACTGGTATGTGCTCATCACCAGATCACGATAACCAAAGACCATATACCGAAGACCGCAGTTATAGTCTCTTTTGACTTTCCGGAATTTTTCCGAATACCATTTAGTAAGAAGAACGCAGCTGAACCTTCTCGACGCTTCATTCATTAATTGGCACGCGGTCTGGACCTCGTACAACCCGATTTGGATGGCACTTCGACTGTTAAATCTTCACAAGAAAAACGCCCTACGCATCTTTGCACTCTACTGGAACGCTTGACCCAAGATTTCATTGCAGTTAGCTCCATCAAATGCGAACTAGATAAGGCCCCACCAGAATTTCTGGGTTACAAGATCTCAGGAGATGAAATCACCCCACTCACAGCTAAGAGCAAAGCTATCCCTGATTATCCCCAACGAAATTTACGTAAACAACTTGGTGGTTTTAGCGGTCGAGTCAACTACCCGCGACGTTTCATACCTTGTTATGCGCACATAATGCGATAAGCGAGGGATCTTCGCCGTGAAGGTGAACGCAAATTGCAGCTCACAGAGGCTACACGAACTGCGTTCATTAAGCTCAAGGATACTGTCGACGACTTAGATCTCGTTGCTCATCATAATTCTAACGCACCGCTGTCAATTGTACCCGACACTTCTGATGCAGCTGTGGGCGCCATGATATATTTTGTTGGGGGAAAATGGTAGCCTTCAACTTTCTCCTCCAGACGCTTACAACCAGTGGAATTCCTCTACAGCACGTTTGGTAAAGAGTTACTAGCATCTATTTATGCATCTGCCACTTCCGTTATTTGGTAGAAAGCAGGATCTTCACGGTTAGCACCGGTCAAAAACTGCTAAACTTCTTAAAACGCTTCATCCGACTAGCTCTCCCAAAGGAAGTTAGGCATCTTAACAACGTATTTCGGTTTACGACTGAGATGCGGCATGTCCCAGGTATCAAAAACACTCTCGAGGACGCTGGTTCGCGTGTCAATAACCTCAGCGCACCCGCTGACAATGGCATTGATTTAGCAGCCTCGGCCTGCGCGTGAGCTGCAGATCCTTAAATCGAGAAACTTCGTCAAAAGAGCTCTCTCACAATCCAATCCGTACTTCTGACACCGTTAGAGGGAACAATCCTCTTCGACACGTCTCAAGACACACTTCGCCCTGTAGAATCTGCATCTTCCCGCCGCATATTGTTCGATCCACTGCACAAACAATCTCATCCTGGCGTGTGCAATTCAGTTAAAATTGTCACTGAACGTCCCGTAGGACCTAAGGTATACTACGATATTCAAAATTGGAGCCGTTCCTGTCTCCAATGCCAACGTTCCAAAGTCCAACATCATACAAACAATCCCCTGGACACTTTTCCTTTGTCATACGCATGTTTTTACCACATGCACGCCAATCTGGTGGACCCGTTGCCACCTTCAGATAGCTCCGTCTATCTGTTGACGTGTGCCGACTACTTTGCAAGAGGTCCCGCAGCCATACCTCTTCCGAACTGTTTCTCAGAAGCGATAGCCAGCGCTTTTCTGAAACGCCTGGTGGCATAATTGGGTTGTTCAGCAGTGGTGCCGACAGATCGTGGATCAGATTTTGGTGGATATTTTACGGTCCACTTAAGTACGTTGAGGTGCAAGTACGTTAGCACTACTGCTTACCGTCCGGCAGCAAATGGGGTGGTAAAATGTTTTCATCGTCAGCCGAAAGCTACTCCTAGTTCGCTTGCTGATCTCTCTTGGAGAGAGGCACTCTTGCTAGGTCATTTATGACTGCTTCACACATCTAAAGAGGACTTGAAATTAGCTGTAGCTGAACTAGTTTTCGACTGCACACTTGGGTCATCGGACGAACTCGTTTCACCAGCACCTTCAACACCGTACGACTACAGCAATTACACAGCCAGATTGGCGCAGCACAAGCGGAAGCTATTCCCGGTGCAGCCTGGAGAGCAGCTACCAGCTGTGCATTTGCGTGCTAAACTGTTCTTGTACACCCGTGACTTTCTGCGTACGAATGACCTCGCAAGAGACACGAAAGCCTCCAACGTTAGCCGCAACGGCAAACGCAAGGTAGTTTCTGTCGACAGACTGAAAACAACATTTATGGAAGAATCATCAGCTACACCTCAGTTGACAAATAACGTTTCCCGCCGGGAACCCCCAGTGGCAGCAAAACGCATTGTGCCTCCGGAACCTCTTGCGGTTGTCCACATTCTCGCAATCCCAACCGCTACTCTCTACACTTCTGCGCACAATTGTCTTGGTAGGGCGCTTGGCAAGCCTGTAAGTTTTGTGCAGAATGCTAACACTTCTCACTTTTGGAAATGAAGTTTTCAATATAACATATGCGCACATTTGTACCCATCGCTTTTGTCCTCCTGTTATCCTGAGTTACGACAGGTCTGGACTCAGCGGTAAATTCAAAAAATCAGGTGTCAACTGTCTACTCACCCGTTTTTCGGGTTTCTGGGTATCTTGAAGAGTAAGCAAAAAGCGATGAACCGATTATTTCCATTACCATAACTTCGCAGTTGTTTGATGCGTTCCCGTGTCCGCAAACCAAACGGTGTTGTTCGGGACCAAGTTTATTTGCATGCTAACCCATAGATAGAAGCATAAAAAGAGGACAACAGAGGCAGAGATACGCAAATTTGCGATGCCATTGAAGTTGCCGGTAGTGAAATTATTATCAGTCAACCGGATACGTCGAAATGGTGAGTCATCCGTTTCCGCCTGTCGGGCGGGTGCTTCGCCGCGTTTCTTCTCTCCCGGATTAACTGAACACGGTGCGTGGAGGGGCAGCTCCCAGCTGCCTATCGTACGGCAGTGGGCAAACCTACCGCCGATTTCTCCCACAAGGTTTCAGGGTTGGGTAGGCCGCTTTAATAGGAAAGATACGCACCGGAACTAACTAATACAAATAAAAGTCCTACCAACGCATCAGCCGTTTTCGGTCTACCCACCTTCCAAATTTGAAGTTCCCTATCCGTGTCAATACTGTTCGTACGCGTCACTCTGTAACTGTGATCCGCCAGAGGGACGTGATGTGTACCATTGAAGAGTTTGCTAACGATTCAAGGTTCACAACGAGTTACGCGTAATCGGTAAATCCAAAAACGCCTTTCTCAATATCCAACGGCAGGGAAGATAATCTATCTTCGAAACGGTTAATGGGAAGAAGCCCGTAAAAACTGGATTTTATACGGTATTAATTAAATCGCTGTACAGCAAAATTAAATATCTCACCTCAACTGTGAAATATCATCACAAATTAAACAAAGAATGTCCCAGTACAACAACTCTGATAACTAGGCACCGCTCAGTAGTGGGGGACGATATAACGGAATTGAGTTCACTCAAACAAATGGTTATTTGTTTGGTCGAAGCAAAATAATTGTTTACGCATCGAGGAATGGTAAGAGTTATAAGCTACTCAAAAAGAATATGGAAAGAGAATGTCTCATTTTGACATTTAGAAATGTGCAGGAGTCAGACTGAATGTGAGTAAACGAAACGGTTATAGAAGCTGGTGTAAGAATAACAATGGTTGATGCTGTTTATTCTTAGAAAAATAATGAAACATAAGGCCACCCTCCAACACCAATCAAACAAAGCACAGCAATCTCAAAATTAATGCAACAGATCTTAACAAAATCAACCTGTATCATTCCCTCTCTCTCTGTGGATTAACGAAGTCCTGTGTACTACTGTGGTGATCAGGAGTGATTGTATTACACTACCCACACCATTGAAATTTTTCCCGTTGGGTCAGTGCATGGATTTTGACACTAAAGTAGCTGCAGGAATAATGAAAGAACCATCGGAGCGCAGCATCGCATAAAATGGCTGTTGGCACATAAATGAAGGTAAACGAACTCAGCATAGGCTCCCGTAGCAACCGTGAAGGTCTGGGCAGAGTACCGTACGCAGATGAGTAGTTTCGTCCGTTGTCAGGTTGAAACGCATAACCCATGTGTGTGGTTCCTGAACAAATACCCCTTGAACCATTCATGTTCTTGGCTTAAAACACTACTTACTAGTGTTGTGATCCAAGAACGCGGATGGCGGAAGGGTTGTTTATTCGACAGAGCAACACATGGGTTAAGCGCTTAAAGAAGACCAGAGACAGAACCACTCATTTGCACGCGGTATTCGGCCCCAGGCCATCTAGGCTGTCACAGACGTCAATGCTCAATTCCTTTAAGTAGCAAGTACCATTATGGGTGATGCTGCGCTCTGGTGCTACTTCCTGCATTTTCCTGTGGCTTGTAAGATGTAAAAATATATGCTGTGGTCATATTACTGAATAGCCGCGGTATGGGTAGTACAATACGGTCGCCCATCAGCATCGCACTCCTTCCCTCTCAAACATTGTACTGTCTGTAGCAAGAGCCGTTCAGGTTTTTTCTCTCAGCCGACGATCTGCGTGTTTGCCTCGGGGACGTTGCTGGTGGTGTCGTACCATTGGTGAAGCTGGCTTCCGTTCACGCGATGTTGATTTTTATCATTCTTGATCAGATAAACTAAATCACGACGATCCATTACTCCATTACTCTCTTCTGCACCGCGCCAGGAACTTAAATCCCGGTCCTGTTGCGCCCGGACTACGCCTGTCTCTGTATTTAACCTTGGAACCAATTTTCCTAATACCGCATTTTGATCTGACAACCATGAGGTTGACTGCTCCTTCGAAACTTCTTGTTCGTTCGTCAAGTTTCGGTTGAACACTCTTCGGGCTTCTGCTAATTCACGCATTCTCATCCGTCTGTGTCCCCATAAACCAATCTTCTTATCGACTGGCCGGCGCGGGACGCGTCCGTACATTAGCTTGAACGGCGATTTCTTCACTGTTCCTTGAGGCGAACAGCGGTGAGTCAACAGAATCAACAGTAGTGTTTTTTCCCAGCTGCCTCCTTTTGCCGCCAACCATTCCTTGATTGTGCGATTGTTTCGTTCCGTCAGTCCATTTGATTGAAGATGGTATGGTGTTATGCGAATTTTCTTGATTCCCAAACGCCCCAAGCAGTTCCGAAACTCTTCACTTTCGAAGCAGGGACCTTGATCAGTCAGTATACGCTGCGGTATTCCATGATCTGCCACGATGTGTTCCATTACCACCCTGCACACAGTGTTTGTACGCTGATCGGGTATGGCGGCTGCTTCGATCCATCGAACATAATGATTGTTCAGCAATAAGAAAAACTAGCTGTACCTGAAAATTGTCCTTATTCGCACTCCTGTTGAGAAGAATGTGCCGTCATTTTTTTTACCAAAGGCATAACGTCGACTTTCCTAACCGATTTTACGTTCCGAAAATGCCTCCATCAGAATTTTCGTGGTGGAACACAGATTCCTTTATCGCAGAAACTCTTAATTTCGTGTGGTTTCTGAGATACAAATGAATTTGTTATTCTCTACTGCGTTGCGTTTACATTGCACTGTGCGTGAAATATCACAGTAATTCCCAGTTATCGCCATGCCGCCACGGTCGTTTGTTAATCATTCATCTGATGGATATGTTCAGCCTGGCTCCCTTATAGCATTTCCGGTTGAAAAACGTCTACGTTATCACGTAGTTGCTTCTACCCACGTTATGGTGTAAACATGGTTAACACGTACACTTCATCATTAAAAATGTGCGTTTTGTCCTGTTTATTGCTTGCCGACTATGCTTGAATATAGCTTGCCATGTGCACGTGAGTCAGTGCTCACTTTTCTGAGAGATGATGACCCACCTACATGTTTGTTAGTTATCCGACGGAAACATTGATTCTCAGTTCTACCACTTCAGCTACAACTCTTCTACCTTCGTGTCATGTACGCTCATGATTCCGATGGATGTTGGTCTGCGTTTTTGCCTGCCGCAGAACTCACTGAAGGCTGCCGGTGGGTTATATCATTTTTGGCCAGAACTGAAGGAGATCATTATGACTTATCCCCAACGGCCTAAATACACGTTCATTCTGATATCTCCCGTGATTTACTTATCAACGTTGATCACAGATTGAGTGAACTGGACGTAACAGCATCCGTAGGGTAAGTGAACTGGACGAAGCAATTACTAGTGTGAACGCATACTACATACTTTAGCGTTAATCGCATATTAAGAGGACTGGACGAAGCAGCTATTAAGATCAACATATGCGACATAATTAGGCGGTAATCATAAACTTATTAAACTGGACTGAGCAGCTATTAAGGTCAATACAAGCACTATATTCATTCGTCGATCAAAGAGTAAGTAAACTGGACGGAGTAATTACTAGTGTGAACGCGTACTGCATAGTTAGGCGCTGATCATAGTTTGATTGAACTGGACGGAGCGGCCACAAGTGTGAACGCAAGAAATTTAGAATTCCACGTAATCTGTGGCCAGCTTCCGTTGTTTGGCTCCGAGACGGCCTTCTTGTTTGCATTCTTTGTAACCGAAATCTAGTTCTGAGAAATTCAGAACAGTTAAAAGAAATTTCCATTTGACAGCAGTTAATACGACAACCCCATCATTGCACACACCCTTAGCATCATGGCAGCAACTCCGTATTCTAAACATGAATTATGAACACGCTGAAGAATTTACTCTTGTTATGAACCGGATGGACTGACAATTGATGCAAAATCACTAACGCTCGGCGTTCACTATAACCCGGCTTGGTTACGACGGTTGCACTAACGATCTGCGTTATCACGGCCTATACGTTGACGCACGAACTACCACAAATGAAGAAGACAGGAAACCTTCAGCCAAAGGTATATTTGCTTTCAACCAAAGCGTGTTCAATTACATTGGAAAACTCCACCGTATTTATAATGTTTAAGCGGAGGCTCATACAGTAACGGAGGCTCATACAGTAATGGAGAATAAAACAACGTTTTTTAGGTTAATTATGGAATTATCCCAACAACCCTCCTCAGTTAGTGTATTCGCCCGGCGCTGTAAAGTTGCTATCACCAGGCCACGCTGATGACCATTGGTCTGATTGCCGTGAAGCTCCTGGAATGGCACACCGGGATCTTCAACGGGACATATGGATGGGTGTGTGCGTGATGTCATGGATTCCGTCGGAAGATGACTTCTCCCAACTGTTATGCGTTTTTCAAATCTGGATTTAGGTCTCGAGTTGTGCGGACAATTATCGGCAGAAACATGAACCCTGTAAGCGACATTATTCCGTTCGAAAAGATTCCATATGTAGAAATATCCGTTTTACGCCAGAGGAAACATTCACAATTTCGCTACACCGGTCATTCAAGTACATGGAAAATCTGCGGTACTTTGCTAAGAAACACTTTCATGCAATATGTGAATCAAACAAACGGCAATTTCAGTAGCAAATTCAGGGAATCTGTTGGCGAAAACGAAATCCTGGATATATGATGAGCAAACTGCTGTTCACCTTACCTCACACGGAAATGTTGATTATATAATATACTTCGACATTATTGCACGCATTAGTTATTCCGATTAGTGTCTCGCGTCGAGATTGGTAGCTGCTCCCTCCGGTTGACTTAAACCATGATCAACGCCTAAGTATATAGTATTCGTTCACACTAGAAGCTGCTCTGTACAGTTTACATAAGCTATGATCAACGCCTAACTATGCCGCACTTATTCATCTTAATAGCTGTTCCGTCCAGTTGACTTAGACTATGTCAAACTGTGCTCCATACTTGGACACACAACCCCTTCGTCCATTTGTCTTACCTTACGAGTTAAGCCAATCACGTAGGTGAACGATTGAAGTCACTAAGG
>LUCH01000168.1:0-49467 GCA_013368495.1 Paragonimus heterotremus
CCTCAACCACTTTGGGATTTGCTCCTTGGCCCTGGTCATAAGCATCCTTTCTGTGCTACCAATGTAAGTGTCTCCGCAACTGCAAGAAAACTGATAGACACAACGGCTGGTAGAAAACATGGGGGTTTGATTTTTGACCGGGGCTAGAGGTAACTTAGTGGTTTGTGACAGCAGGACAAGCTTTGCTGCATTGTACACCCGTTTTAAAGCGGCGCTAATCAACTTTTCAAAGGTGTTCATCAAACTATCACCTTTGAAGGGGAGTTTGATGTAAACAGCTTTTTTAGAGATTTCCACAATTGCACTTTTCGTAGAAGTAAGTTTGCTCCATTTCCGAATGAAACGTTCTGGGAAATTGTTAGCAAGAAGCGTCTCATACAACACTGTTTGTTCAGCTTGTAATCTGTTTTCGGAGCATATTCTTGACGCTCAGTGTACGCACTAGTGACCTTTTGTATGCAACGGAAGCAAAAGTCATGAAGTTCATGTCAACCTTTGCTCACCGTGAGTTTAGCCGTGAGTGCTAATCGCGATCCAGCTCGACTTGTACTTTTGATCGTTTCATTGAAGTCTTGTTGGTTTTTTTTCATGCTAGTCACACGTTTACGACTGACGAGAGTGTGCGAAATGAATTCATATCGTAATTTGTGTCTTCTGGTTATTCTATTCAAATAGCTAAGAGAGACTCAATGTTTCAAATTTGATGTTCATTATTAATTCGACGAAAACATTGATTCCGACTTCTACCACTTCCGCTACAACCCTCCTATCTTCGTGTCGTGGGCGATTATGATTGCGCTGACAGTTGGTCTATGCTTTCGCCGGCCACAGGATTCACTGACGGCTGCCAGGATATCATATCATTTTTGACCATAACTGAAAGAGATCATTACAACTTATGCCCAACGGTCTAAATACACGTATATTGTGAAGTCTGCCGTTTTCTGCCTATCAACGTTTGTCATAAATTTAGTGAACTGAGGAGGGGAGATATTTGTGTGAACGCATACTACATGATTAGGCGTTGATCATAGCCTAAGTGAACTAGACGGGGCGTTCCTTGTGTGAACGGAAACTAAATAATTAGGCGTCGATCATGACTTGAGTGAACCGGATGGAGCGGCCCCTCCTGTGAACGCATACCGGATACTTGGACATTGATAATAGTTTACGCCAACGGGGCGACGTAATTTCTGATGTGAACGCATACCACATGATTAGGCGTTGAGCATAGCTTAAGTGAACTGGGCGGAGCAGCTACCAGTGTGACCGCATACCACGTACTTAGGGCTGAAAATTATCTGTAGGGAGCAAAATCTGTCCTAAAACAGCGAATTTATGAGAGACCTGGAAATATGGGGCAATAGTTTGGTGGCATCTTTTAAGAAGCTAAAAGTCATCAGTTTCTGAAACAAAAATATTGACGAGCTTTCAAAAGTTTGTTTTAACCGACCGTTAATGTGAATGTCCATCATTTCGCGCAAAGATTAAAAATATTAGTGATGGGTGTTGTGGTTGCACTTATGCGTTTTTATGTGAAGTATCTGTTTATCTTCGATTAATAGTTAAACTTTCTATATTAATAAAGAAGTAATTGTTTTTTAATTTGAGTTTAGGTGATGGGTTATCTTCAGGGATTCAAAGATCCATTCGAGGATCAGAAATTTTCTAGTTTCCAAGAATTTTGAAGTTGTTTGGAGAAATATGTGAAGGAATGCAGTATTTTGTACGTGATCGGTTCAAGTAAAAGATCGAACAGTGTACGCTTGAAGTATTATAATGTGAGTATGAGTACTACTGAGGTTACGTGGTAGATGGAGTACAAGTGTACGAAGTAAAAGCGACGTCGGAGTGATAGCCGCGGATTACAACGTGTTTAGTGAGTTGAGTTCACTTACTTTCCATTGCTCAGTTCTCGTGTTACATGCTGTCGATCACGCTTTAACGTCACCAAGAGGAAAACGATGTTGGTTGTTAGCTATTTTACGTTAGAGCGCAACCTTGATCTAACTGCCTTGCTGTACGATGCACACCCAACAAATCGTCGGCTCACTGCGAGTGAAGTGAGCGACTCTAGGCATTTGTTCGAGTACAATACTCCAACTGCGGAGTTAAAGCCGTCTGCTGCGGATACTTATGGCAAGTATATAACAATAATGGATATTTGCAACATTCGTAATCGTTTAAAACCTCCGGCACTGAGTAAGTTGGTTTGTGTACATTGATGTTGCAGAAAACCTACCCCAAATTCTTGATCATGTAAAGAAAAATGGCGTATTGTGTGTACTCAAATACGATGGTAATAGATACACGCACATATACTTCGCGAGGAAGGAGCCAGTACAGTTGTTCAGACGTTGTCCCGATGTTGTCAACGTCGATGCCACGCATGGAACCAACCACCACAAGTAGGTCCTATATCAGTTCACATGTGCGGTTGTAGCACGGAACTATATCAATTTCTTGTCACAGACGGGATGGGCCATGGAAGGCCCGTGATGTATGGTTAAGTTCGGAGGGAAAAGTAGACATCCCTCCGTCGTCGGTTCGAAATATTTCCTGATGTGATGGGGGATCACATACCTATGAGAACAATTGTGATGGACAAAATGGCGGCCCAGATGCGAACAGCGCGAGTCGTTTTGGGGTGAGACATAATGCTATGTTATTTTCACGTTCGAGATGCCGTGAGGAAACACGTAGGTTGGTGTCGATAACCCTGTAATCTCCATTTAGGCCAACTCATTTGGAAGTCGCCACTTGTTTCATCGTATGGCAACTATGGATAACGTAGAGGAGTGAGTGAAAACGTTTGTCTATTTATGTGTAAGGTTCAACCAATATTTTGCGTTAGCCAGACGCACAGACCCAAATTTATGAACTACTCAGTGTGCGATTGGCTTTATATAAAGCCTAAGCGGGCCATCCATGCACGAGCAGATGTTGTTCACTTCGGAAATCGAACAAACAACCATCTGGAGAATGCCAATGGGTGAATTCAGAAGCTCACTCATCCACGGGATCATTTAATCACGGCCATCAGTAAAATTTGGCCCCACAACGAGTGGCTAATGCGGGAGTTTGAGATGCGGTGCACTTATGGTTGTGACCGCCGTGGGGTGGTTAGCGTCGACGTGCATGTCAAAAATATACTGTCTCGGTTGACGACGTTCGCCAGCCAATTCGTTTCGAAGCATCCCGGAAATCGTGCTTCCTTACTGCATTGTGAACAACAAGACGAGTTCAAGGTAACCGTACCTTATGTACTATCAATTTTTAGCTTCGAGTGAGCCATGAGGGTGCACAGTACACTATGGACATCAGTGGTGGCACGTGTGAGTGCAAATTCTACCGGTTCATGTAGTTAACATGCGTTCACATGCTGTCCGTCTTCAAGAAGGATTTTTACCCATACAGTGAGTTGTTAGCGAAAACCTCACTTTTTCTAGGCCGCCTCCCACTCCATCGACGATGGCTTGCGGAATACAATTTGCCTAAAAGCGACATGTTTCGTCGAGAGGTACCTGTCGCTGTTACCAAGCCATTTCAACGGGATTATAAAATGCTGCATCAAGGGTTGGCGACACTGCAGGATGTAAACCCCAGAACTGGTGGCCGTATTTTTAAGGCTGTTATAGCTTTCATGCACCAGCCCATCGCAAAAGCTAATACGGCTTTTACACAGACGGACTTCCCCTTGTTCCATCGTGTAGTACGAAGCAGCCAAGGTTGGAAAAGAACGTTGACATGAGGGTGCCATGTGGATATTATGGTGAACATGTTAACACAAATGGTTACCGATGCGATAGCAACTGACCTATTTTTCATAGAGAATGTATGGACATTGTTGATATACCGCATTGCCCTTTCTGCACTGGACAGCTGCATTCCCCCTCACCGGGTACGTTGTTATTTCATGAACTATTGGGTTTCAGTTGCATCCACCTCACACAACTCATTGCCTCTGACATTGTAATCGAAAAAGAGAACCCGTCTGGCACCCGTAACTACTGAAGATCCAGTTACATCGGACGATGAGTTCCGTGTTTTGTGTCCGCGCAAACGAGTCCAAGTGAAAGTGATACCAAGTGATGTCACGAACGTCATTGGTTATGGTAGGTTAGACCACGCCTCTGTAGATAACTGACACTTACTTTTAGAGATGCACACACAGCCCGAAGAGGACTTCTACTGAAGAAGGACGGAACGCAGAAATGGTGCAGAAAACAGCTTGGAATGATGCACATAGTGATGTACTTGTAGCAAATAAATTCCAACACTTCCATTTCATTTTCTTCATGACTACCGGGTGCAGGTAGGCTAACTGTCGAGCACAGACGTCAGTGCGTTCAATTATAAAACAGTGGGGTTTAACGAAATATGTGGTGCATGTGGCCCCCTAATTTCATTCAGTTCCCTGCTGACATATTGCCAAACCAGCAAATGTCCGAATACAGTCAGCAGTAAACATGGTAGCCAGACCACACCGAATAACGCTCACGATGTGCCCGTAAATCACCTACTGCAGTCGTGTCTATCGGCTCAAAATTTCGTTAAATACCTGGGGTTCCCAGTTCCAAATGGTGTTGATTATACCATCTCAATTGTAATTCAGCTGTCTTGAACACTTTAATGAATTATCGAACGCACAACCTACAGGAAAATATTTAAGCACATATATTGTGTACGTTCTTCATTCTTTTGTTGCTAAAACTTCTTAAATTAACCGAAGTCCAAATTTCAGCTACCTCGTTAGCGCATTTTTTAAATCGAAATATCGTAATTCCTCAACGTCCCTGATAAAAATGTTCGGCACATTAAAACAAACTTTCCTGTAGCAAAATAGGCTCATTTCATGTTTTATAAAACATTCCGTCAATTACCATTCGAAATTTATTGAAACCCGCATTTTAACGGTCTACTCATATGCGCATTTACTCCCTGCGGATACTTTCCAGCCTACTTAGGCTTTGACTGCACGGAGCAGCTACTAATGTGAACGCGTACTACATAACTAGACATCGATGGTAGTTTCAGTGGACTGAACGGGGCAGCTTCTAGTATGAGTACATGTGATATGCTTAGACGTTGATAATAGGTTAAGTGTACTGGACGGAGCATCTGCTAGTTTGGACGCATACTACGTCAACTGGACGGAGCAGTTATTGACATGAACACACGAGACATGCTTAGATGTTGATCATGGCTTAAGTGAACTGGACGGAGCAGCTACTAGCATGAGTACATGTGACATGCTTAAACGTTGATCATAGCTTAAATGTACTGGACGGAGCGGCTACTAGTGCGAACGCATACCATAGAATTAGGCGTTGATCATAGTTTAGATGTGCTGGACGGAGCAGCTATCAGGGTCAACATTGCGACATAGTCATCCGCTGATCACAGCTTAAGTGAACAGGACGGAGCAGTTACTAGCATGAATACGTGCGACATGCTTAAACGCTCGTCATAGGATGAGTCAACTGAGGGAAACAATTCAAGCGTTTAACCTTGTCCACCCAAATCTGTCTGTTACAGTTGAGTACAAGGGTGAGAACAGTTTGCCCTTTTTGGTCATCCTGCATAGACGCCGTTCAGACGGTTTCGTCAAACGTTCTGTGTACCACAAGTCAAAATGGACGGGACAATTCGTGAACTTTATGAATTTTGCTCCTGTTGCATACAAAAAATCTGTAGTACGCACACTGTTTCACAGAGCATCAAGAATATGCTCCAAAGACAGATTACGAGCCGGACAAACAGTGTTGTATGAAACGTTTCATGCTAACAATTTCCCCGAACGTTTCATTCAGAAGTTGAGCAAATTTGCTCCTGTAAAAAATTCAACTTTGGACGTCCCAAAAAAAGATGTTTACATCAAACTCCTCTTCAAAGGAGATAGTCTGTTGAATACCTTTGGTAAGATGATCGGCGCCGCGCTGAAACGGGTGTATAGTGCAGCAAAGCCTGTCCTGCTCTCACAAACCACTAAGTTACCTCTACCGCCCGTCAAAAAACAAACCCCTGTGTTTTCTACCAGTTACTGCATCTATCAGTTTTCCTGTAGTTGCGGAAACACATGCATTAGTAAACAGAAAGGATGCTTGAAACCAGGGCCAAGGAGCACATCCCAAACTGGTTGAGAGTTGCAATGTCTAACCCGCCAATGAGTGACACTAAGCGAGGACGAAACGCCGCTTCATCCATTGCAAAACACTTATCGACTACAGGTCACAGTGTTAACATCGCATCTTCGTTTAAGACCTTGATGAACGTTCACAACTTCTCGAGTATATTGAAGCTTTGAGGATCAACCATCGACAGCCGGTCCTATGTGCACAAAAACAGCTGTGTTTCAAACTTCGTTTACCGTGGGTTTGACCGTGATTGCCAATCACGTTCTAGTCTAATTTGTACTTTTGATCGTTTCATTTAAGTCTTGTTTGATTTTGTTTTCATGTTAGTCACACGTTTACGACTGACGAGAGTGTGCGAAGTGAATTCAAATCGTAATTTGTCTCCCGACTATTCTATTCAAATTATATAATATTCTTCGACATTATTACACGCGTTGGTTATTCCGATTCATGCCTTGCGCTGAGATTGATAGCTGCTCCGTGCAGTTGACTTAAACCATGATCAACGCTTAAGTATGCAGTATGCGTTCACATCAGTCGTTACTCCCTCTGGTTGACATAAACTATGATCAATGCTCCAGTATGTAGCGGGCGTCCGCACTACTAACTACTCCGTCAAGTTCAATCAAACGATGATCAACGCCTAATTAAGTCGTACTTATTCACCTTAATAGCTGTTCCGTCTAGTTGACTTAAAATATGCCAAACTGTGCCCCGTGCTTACACACCTATAACTTCTGCGTCCATTCGTCCTACCTTATGAGTTATGCCGAACTGTACTCAATGCTTAGACATTTATAATTGCTTCGTCCATTCGTTCTACCCTACGAGTTATGCTGAAGTGTACTCCATGCTTTGACACCTATAACTGCTCCGTCCATTTGTCCTACCTCACGAGTTATGCCAAACCGTTCCCTATGTTACAACACATAGGTGGACGAGTGAAGTCACTAGGGACAAAAACACGAAGGTGGAATCTTGAATTATGTATTTGATAATTGTAGATAAATGTATATACTACCTCCACTTTTTCCAAGCACATAGTGTATCCTTCGGTTTTCAGATGTTATTGGTGT
Organism: Paragonimus heterotremus; assembly: GCA_013368495.1. NCBI lineage: Eukaryota > Metazoa > Platyhelminthes > Trematoda > Plagiorchiida > Troglotrematidae > Paragonimus > Paragonimus heterotremus. Next base: position 7,214 of record LUCH01000168.1, read on the forward strand.
TCTCCCGGGTGATTGAAATCGTGAATCACACGAAATCTTCAGCATCATGTCGTTCATCGCAAGTGATATCTGCAAGAAATCTGTGCACGCATACATGAAGGAACTTACTTTCTGCAATTATATCAACAGGATGATCGTTCCAGGTTATGTTGATTCGTGCTTTCTTTGGCCAGTGTGCAAGCGGTATACTTTCAGCGGACCGGTCTAAGTGGACATCCGTTGCGGAAGGTGTGCACGACTTGCTTTCTATAATTACTGGGGTAGTGCGAACCACGGCTGAAGCAGAGAAAACTGATAAATATAAGGATTCGAAACGTGCACTTACCAGACGACTGAGGTTGAAGCTGTTTGCCACAGAATGGACACTCGTTTATCTCTGCCACTTGTATACATTTGGAATGAAACACCAGCTGATCGAGATCGCACACATAGCTCTCCGTCTGTACGTGGTCACCGCAATGTCCACACAGCAATCCTGTTTCAGGCTCCTTCACCTACCTTGGTTGCATACCGCTTGTAGCTGAACCGACGGGGGAGTCGTATAAAGGTAAGCCAGTCTCCGCTGGTTTCACTATCTTACTGGCGAAAGCAAGTAACCGCCAGGCGGCTGTTTCAGTCATACAGTTTTTCAAGTAAATGATACAGGGCATCATAATGACAGTTAAAATTTTCTGCAGCAAGCGACCGAAGCTGTGAGCTTACCAACCATCGAATTGTCAAGTTGAATTCTGCCAACCACCGCCCATGAACGGGGATGTGACTTTTGTAAATGAAAATGAAAACTAAACCAGACCTTACCATAGGGATAGAAGTGTTTCCGAATCACGGACATGAAAGTCACATTGTACTGTAAAAGGTATATCCACATGTGCCTTCTACGCTATCCACAACAAAAGCGTTGCCATATTGTTGCACACGCAGCTGTCATGTTCAAAGTGATTACTAGAGAACCGCTTACCTTGCACCCAGATGTCGTTTCGAAAGAGATTCGTGGAGTCCGTCCCCTCAGATCTTTTTGAACAAGGGGACTTGCGAACGTCGTCATTCTGTGAAGAATGGTCTTTACTTACCATCCAGCATCAACAGCCTCACGAAGGTCGCACCTATAGGTGGTTTTTTCTTCATACCCCCAAAGCAGTCACCCGCCGTAGATCCATTTTTTCTGAGTGGCGACGGTTAGGACTTCTCTTGGGTGCGTCCTCTTTTTCAACTTTCCGTTTGTGTTCTCAAGCCTATTCGTTCGATTGCTGAAGTGGACAAAATCGCCTTGAGCATAGATGACTCACTTTAGCTTGATGTACAGCTAATTTCACAGCAAAAAATTCGGAAACTTCTTATCCGTTCGGCCGATGATGTACAGATCACGTCTAAACCCACGGTTAACAGTAACACAGTGCAACTTACTCTTCTTCATTTACGGCCGTAGCCATTCGGTGGAAGAGAAAACGACTGCGAAAACAGTTCGTCTTACAACCAATATAACGGACGAATTTTGCCCACTTACATGCTTACGTACGGCATCGCGCACATGGAAGTACCACAGCAGGATGTCGCGGCCGAACACCACTTGGGATACTCTCACTTGCGCAGCCATCTTATCCATGGCAAATGTTTCCATCGCAATCCGCTCGCCCATCATTTCTCGAAAAACGCCCAACAGTCTACGTAGTGAAGCATACTTCTCACTACGAACGTGCCTGTGCATCACGGGCCGGCCGTGTCCCGTACCGTCTGTCACTAAAAACTGATAAAACCTCTAACTTCGAAAGTATGATGAAATATACAATGACATACTTGTGCCTGTTTGTCCCGTGGGTGGCATCTGCATCCTAAACATGTGGGAAACGTAGGAATAGTTCAATCTGTATTCGCTGGGCGAAGCTGATTTGAGTATATCGGTTACCTTCATCCCTGAGAGTGCGCACCACGCCTATAGCACTTATCATTGACAGCGCCTTAGCACGGATCTCTAGCATACAGTGATCAATCTTGCGTAACAAATTCACTCGACATCGCAGGTTTTAACTTGCGGCGAATGTTTCCTACGTCAGCGGTTGTGATAAACTTCCCTTAAACATCCGCTACATATTGTTCAGTGTTGGCAGTTGGCGCATTTTACTGGAACAGGCTCCTGCACTCGTTCAATTCCCCGACAGTGAGTCCACTATTCTTAGAATGGGACTCATATAGCAGATGATTGAAAGGGTGGTTGTGTTCTAACTCGAGGACGCTCACAACCAGACACACATCTAGTCGGACCACAAGAAATCCTGATCTGTAACATGTGTTGCAAGAACTGGTTCGTTAAACCTGACGACAGTTAACCCGCTAGATACATCGCACACCCCTGTGTACACTCCTACGGTTTTTGTACTTCGTATAATTATAATAAATCTGCGCGGTTTTCAGGAAACCAAGTCACCTTACCTTATTGTACTTTAAGGCAGTTTTCGACCTGCGGCTCGTCCCGCGAACATAACTAACACCCACCTCGTCCGTGTACCTCTGAAGACACTCCTGAAATTGTGAGTAGGTACGAAATTAGCGATCCACGAACATCGCCTTGAAAATAGCAGTGTAATCCATTTCCTACAAATAAAAAACAAACGGCAAAGGTTAAAAAGTACATCAAAAATAACCCCACCATTCTTGTGACAGCATTTACACACGAAATCGACCACGACAACGGCAGACATACCGGTTTTCGAAAAACAATTACGAGAAGGTGGTTTTTGATTTATGGTCGGTTAAAGCAAACAGATGTGAGGCCATGACGCGGATTTAGGCGATTTCATTTTCTGCATGAGCTACCAAGCCATTGAAATGATTTGTTCCAGGAAAATAATTTACCCGAACACAGCAGCTCGGGAACTCACATTCTACGGCTGGCATTCATGCTGCATCCGTTCAATTCACTGACGGTGAGTTCACGATTCGTAGGATGGAAATCATACAGTAAACGACTGATGGGGTAATTGTTCTCAAACTCTGAAGAGGTCATAACCAGACAAGCATCTTGTCGAATCATATGGAATCGTGGTCTGTAACATGTGCCTCGAGATGTGATTTGTAAAATCCGACAACAGTTAATCCACTAGACACGTCAGGCACCCTTGCATAAAATCCAACACCTTTTATGCCTCATACAACGATGATAAGTCTGTACGGTCTTCAGGAACCCATGTCACCGTACCGTGTCGTACCTTAAAGCACTTTTCGACCTACGGCTCGTCCCACGAACGTAGATAACGCGAAATTCGCGATCCTCGAACATGACCTTGAAAGTCGCAATATAATCCACTTAATACAAATAAAAAATAAATAACTGAAAACAAAACGATAAGCAAATGACAACATTGAAAAAAATAAATTGAAGCAACCCCAGCATTCTTGTGTTAACATTGCCACGAGCAATCGACCACAACAACGGCAGCCACATCTGTCTCCGAAAACAATTACGATAAGGCCGTTTTCAATTAGTGGTCAGTGAAAACAAGGAGATATGAGTCCATGACGACGATTTCGGCGATTTCGGTTTCTGCACCAAGTACCAAGCTATTAAGGCGATTTTTTCCGGGAAGGTAATTTCCCCCAGAACGAGAGCTCGGAAACTCACGATCTACGGCAACCATTCATGTGGTCACTATGTCCCAACGGTGGGTTGATGACCGCACTACTTACCAAACGAGCTTTATTAATAATAGCCATATGAAGCAATGAGGATGTCTGCCCTGGACGCCACCATGTAGGTAGCTCGACATGTTGTGTCCATGCTTTTTTATAGAGCAGCATTCCCGAGTATTTCGAAAATCCGGAGTCAGGGTCTTCAGCAGAGGCAGCTATGTAGTTGGGTTTGGGTGCGTTGAAACCACCCATAATGAGAAGATGGGAGAAACACTGTGTAGATTGGAAATAGTCTAGGGCGACAAGAACGGCCTAGTCGTCCGATGCGCTGCACGACGGCGGTAGGTAGATAAGACCGACAAGGACAGTGTCATGCTTATGAAGCTGGAGTCTAAACCATCGTCCGTGACACTTCACTGGGGAGGTAAATTACCCTACGACAGTTGGTGCTAGCAACTTCTGGCTTAGGAAGACAGCACAACCTCCCATGCGTTCACGGGAGGAGTTCGTTCGGTACAGCGAGTATCCAGTAACGTGCAGTTTGATATCACTTACATTTGGAGGGCCAAAGATGGCCGGATCCAGTCGGTTGGGGTTGTTTGGTACAGAATCAGTATGTGTTGATCTCAGAGCAGTAAGCGAACACGGAGTGTAGCACCACTGTTGAGAATTGCGGTGTATGCCGAGAGCACGGGCTCGAGGTTGAAGACCCAAGTCACCCGGACCTAGCCGGTTTGTCTTTTTCGATATTCTATGGTTTTCTTTTGCCCTGATAGGCAGCCATTGAAAACGGAATGTAGCACCGCTCTAGGTCGTTACAAAGGGCATCAAGAACAAATCAAACTATAGATCTAACAAGGTCTTAGGTAAGCAGTGATCGAATAACACCTCAGAATGGTCCCTAGGAGAGCAGCCAACGACCTCTGATGAAGGGTCGTTCCAGTGGTTGATAAGCCGGTTGAAGAATAACTGTTGCATTAGGAAGGCCAGAAGTGGACTCACGTAGAGCCTCTTTTCGTGACCTTTCCGAGGGTTCTCAGCTAGTGGGGTATAGAATTAGTACACGAGTCCCACGTTGAGGAAAATATATATGTAAGTAAGTATGCTTGTGAGTATGTACTCGAAACTCAAGTGGATAAATATCAAGAATTTCAAGAAGAACCTCGTAGGAGGGATGTCGCAGGCCAGTTACTATTTTGGTGGCTACGCGGCAGACACGTTCAGTGAAGAGTATTTCCTTCTACAAGCCGGCGTACACCACTTGGTTAGCATACATATGCAGTAGTCTTATGTAGTCTCCGCGACACTTCAGGAAAGCACGCCTGCCTATACGGTGAAAGGCTTTTCCGATCACCCCGAATCCCAACCCCTCTTTTGGTGGCCATCTGGTAGTGACAAGAGTGAGATAAACCAGACGACAACCGAATCCTTAGGTTTTTTTGGGGTCAACTTTCCCGTTATCTATTACACTCTGTGCATTATGTATCACGAACAGGTTCCCGGAGTATTCTCCGGGCGACAAATGTGCACACCTACTGTCGTTTAGGGGGAGACCTCGGTCATCCGACCGGCACTTAATACGGCCATGGTCAGTCTGTGATGCGTTGAGATCACATACATTCCAGATTTTTAAGCCATCAGCATAAAGGACAGCGCTGTTAAGTCACTGATGTAATTCAGAAACAACAGCGGACGAAGTACGAATCCTTGAGGGATTCCAGCGGAGATCGGGAAGAGGGAAGAAAGGCCCTATCTGGAGCAGTTGAATGGTTCGCTGGTATGGTGCTTCAAGGCCGAAACGAGTTGGAAACAGCCACTTGGGAGCGAGAAGGGATTTTTCTAATTTTTAACGAAATATTGAAATGCATATTTCAGGACAAATATATAGACTTAATTGGGTACAATAGTTGTGTTGGAACGAGGGAAGTGGGCGATACATGAAAATTGTTTATATTCGCACTTTTGTTGAGAAAAATGTTCTACCTTTTCTTCGATGAAAACATCATGTTGGGTTTAGCAGTCGATTTTATATTCTGTAAATGCTTCCACCGGAATTTTCAAGGTGAAATACGTAGTTCCGCCAAGCAAAACACCCGATTTCGCGCAGGTTGGGAGATATGAACGAATTTGTAATTTTCGACCACATTGCTCTGACATTACATTTTACACTGAATATCAAAGTACCGTCCAATGAAAGCCGTGCCGCCATGTTTGTGGATTAATTATATATTTGAATTGTATGTTCAGTCCTTTTCCATGTCAGTATTTCAGATAGGAAATGGTCGACAAAACGTCACTCCTAAAAGTGATTGCACCTGACGTTATCACATGGTTGTTCCTACCTATGGCTTGGTGTAAACATGGGTAACACCCACCAACCTATCATTAACCAAGTGCGTACCGTTCTGTTTATTGAATATTAACTATGCTTGAATGTAGCTTGCCATGCGTATGTGAGTCAGTGTGCACTTATCTGACGGATAATAACCAACTTTGATGCTCGTTATTTCTCAGACGGAAACATTGATTCCCACCTGTACCATTTGAGTTACAACCCCCCAACAGCATCTCTTAGGCTATCTATGAAGATTTATATACTGACTATGCATGACTGGTCGAGAAGAAAACCATGCTGAGTAGAAGAGGACAGGTTATTTGGGAAGAGATGCGTTAGTAGTGACCAAACTATCCGGGTTCACTCTTACTCCATACTTAACGACCATCAGTTGTGTATAGCTATCAACCGCTATGCAATAGCTGTACAGGATAAAACAGTTTAGATAATATATAGCTTAGCCTGTTTGCCTCAGAAGATGACACACATATATGCCTCTGCCTATCCTAACAGACAACCTGATAATCTTCCGGTGTTGCTAAACGTCTCTTCCATTCTACATAACGGCCGTATATACTTAATCGACATCGGAATTCGGCTGTAGTTATATACTGGGAAAATCTGTGAATCGATCACTTTTCGCGTTATACGATAACAATTATTTCTTAGAGATATATATTTTATTAACTAACACAAAATTATAACTTCTATATAAAAGATTTGGTCGAAAAAGGTCAGATTCCATCATTCGTCATACTTCACATGATCATTTCACGTTCTCCTGTTTATCAAGTAATTGTGCTTTCCATTCTTGATTCCACGATAAATTTTAACGCGAGACAGCATTCCATAACGTCCGGAAAATCGAAACCCCGTTCCGGTTGGACAATTCGCGAGGCCCGTGAAATTCCGTCGATTTTGAGGAAATAACTAAGTCCAGACCAGAAGATCGTCCATTTATCCGGAAAAATTGGGACCCTGCTATCTTACTTCATCATCGCAAACGTTTCTACACATTTTTTCGGAACCGCCTACGTCAAATGATGGCGAAATTCCTCGACTGTTCATTTTCTGCATCCTGAAAAATCTTTTTTCTGGCGTGACCTTGAACATAAGGCCAACGTTAACCTGGTGAAGGGAAAATTGATGTAACAATTCATCATTTTTTATCGAACATTGAAAATATTTAGAACTGTCATTTTAGAGGAAATGGGCCAAATGCTTTTTCATATTATAATACAATTCGATTCATCATTACAGATTACTGATTCTGATTCGTCCAGAGAATGAAGCCATTAGTGAAGTTCAGTTAAACTGGGCCACTAAAACGTATGAGAATACAATGTGCGTTTATATTAGTAGGTGCTCCACCCGATTGGCTTATCTTATGAACAACTTATGACAATGCAGTATGCGTTTCCACTAGTATTTGAATGACATTTACGTTGAACAGCATAGAGAACGAACACGTACGGGAAGTGATGAAAAACCGGTATTTAAAGCGTTTGAGTTATATGCTACTCATCATCTTTGATTCCATCAATTGTCATGTTGGTTTGAATACTTTTCTGTACCGCGATAGGTAATTTGGGTTGCAAACGTCAAGTTGTGACTGGGCGAGAGGTACATCTTCCAGCAATCGGCAGACATCTTGAATTCGCCTGTACCCGTCTGCTGCTTTGTATGAAAATCACGCGCCCCCAATCCAGTTGGAGACAATGCAGTAGAGTGAACAGAAGTAACTTAGTAAGATTCTGGGTATTCCATGCACTCCGAAGTTGGGAACAGCTATATCATTGTCATTTTCAACCATTTCTAGGAACAACGTTTCATCGACCAGTATCTATTGAAATCCGACAAAGTAGGAAAAATGGTATTAATATCGTATGGACAAGAAAACTAGAAACGTTGCGAGACATGATTCACTATCAAACATGTTGCATCCTTGTGGAAGTGTGTAGTGGCTTGATCAGTCAAATGATAAAAATGACCAAAAATATGGCGGCACGAAGAAAGTCGTAACGGTGACGGATAGACACAGAAGAAAAGCGTACAAACATAACTGTGGACGTATCAGTAAAATAAGAACGACTCACTGACAGGTCAATGTCCGCTGAACTGTAGAGGTTACTACACGAGAGCAGGTTCAGAAGATGACCGACGGATGATTTCACACGCAGCGTGGGATGATGAGCGTTGGGCGTCGACAGATCGGCTGATACGCGGAGCTAAAATATTTCACCGTGCAATTACTTCACCATCCCGAAAATCCGCACAAATGAAGAGGACAGAAACTGTGTGCGGCAACTCCCATTTATTCGTGCTTACGAATAAATTGCAAAAGGTGATTGTGATGCGTCCAAACAAGTGTACAAATGAAGTTAACAAAACGGTTTATATAAAAACATACATAAATGAATTATAAAATATAACTATGAACAGCATACATTATAGATGCGGTGCCAGCATTGTACGTTTGTATATTTCCATTCCGACGTTACTCTCGAAACGCCCCAAATTAAGCATTCTCAGGCTGTTAATGATGTATTTCATCTTGAATATTGCGATGGGCGTATTTCTATAACTTGAAAAGTGGGCCAGCGCCAAAAATGGCGGGAAATATTTTCCTCACCAAACTGGTACTTTTGGCACTAATTCGATATATTCCGATTTTCTTATTAGAACCGCTTATTTACAATTGATGTACTGCCGATAATTTGCCCGAAATTAAGATTTCAACATTTCTACAAGTATTTAAAAACAAGGATTCGCGCCAAAATGGCCGTTTCCCATTTGAAACGATTTTCATGCTCAATTTCTGCGAAACCTACAATTGCCGACACCTTTCTTTTCTCAGTGCCCTGCCGCTCTATTTTGTAGCGCTTACTCAGATTGGGCAGTTGAAAGAGTCACTTGCTAATTAGCGATCTCTAAACTTTGAGTGGTGACCGAAATATACTTATTTATTGGGCTGAACTCTTTTGTCATGTCAGATGAAGGTTTCTGTTATAGAACCTGGGTTTCTTCTGCCGTGCCCATCGCCAATACACTGACGTTCAGAGACCAACCGTGGCAACACCTCGACGCGTTTTGTATCTGCTCAATGGTGTTGACGAGCAGTGTAACTGGTAAGTTCCCAAACCGAATCTAACGCTTTCGGAAAATACAGCTCATGCGTATAAACGGTCTTTCCGAAGGGGTGAAGAAAACGTACTGGTTCGCTTTGAAGTCATCACACTTAAAACTGTACCAGTATGAGTAATTCAGGCACGGCGTACTCTTCTACACAGTCATAAAGCGGTTGAATCGGCTACACGTTCGATACTTCCGATCTATCAGTGCTGTTGGGTCTCGTGCGTGTTATGGTTAATGCCATAGGACGCGATAAATAACGGACACGACACGCAAAGCAAGTCAGTTAGAACGAGCAGCAATTTGATCAGCTAATGATCACCGAAATGAATACGGACAAAGGTGACGAAAACTGCACGAGTTTCGACGTTCGAAGCAAAATGGGTGAAAATAACAGAATCAGAAAGGCAGTATAAATGAGAAACAATCAAAATTCGAGTTGCCGTGCGTGAAACGACTGACTGTTACTCGGGCTTAGGGAAGAGGCTCAAAATACCCAGATCCAGTCGGTTTTCTTAATCAGAAGGAAGACTGTTCCATTGGTCAGTAAACCTGGAAGAATAGAATCATTGTTTGAGGAGGTTCCGAGAACGAAGCGTCCTGTTACGTCTTCGCTGGCCGTCAAAATTCGCCACGATAAAAACACTGTTCTACGAGACCTACTCTAATGAAGAAATATGTGAGAATTAAATCATCGCCGAATCGTTAAAATTTCAAGTGGATACAGGTTAAGAATTTCAAGTTCAGATCCGCGCGCCTTATTTCCTAAGTCCGTGAATAGTTTGCACCCGCCCGTTCTAAAAGCTCTACAGCTAGTGTTGTGATCCAAGAACGCAGATGGCACAAGGGTTGTTTATCCGACAAAGTAACACACAGATTAAGCATTCAAAAAAGACCAGAAACAAAACCACTCATTCGCACGCGGTATTCGGCCTCAGACCGTCTCGGCTGCCACGGACGCTAATGCTCAGTTCCTTTAAGTAGCAGGGACCACTATGGGCGATGCCACACTCTGATGTTTCTTCCTGCATCTTTCCTGCGACTTGTACGGTGTCAAACTATATGCTCTGGTCCTACTACTGAATAGCTGCGGTATGAGTGGTATAATACAATCGCTCATCTTCACTTCACTAGTATGTCTTTTTCAAGGTAAATATACACTACCTGATTAGCACACTCGAAGAGCAGTCTTATATAAACCTTGGAGGGCCTTTGAAACGCTCGTTTGTTTATTCGGGGAAAAGTGCGCTCAGTCTTCCTAAGAGTAGTAAACTTCTTTTTTGCCGCCATCTCGTGGTGATAAGCGAACGATGAGCTGGACGACAACCAGATGCCAAAATCTTTCTTCAGATCGATTTTCATATCTACTGTGCTGAACGCACCATGAATCACGAAGCCATTGCCAGAATCTCCACCAAGTAATATGTGCGTGCACTTATTTTCATTTAGTGGGAGGCTCCAATCGTCCGACCAGCGCTTAATCACATGGTTCACTGGGCGATGCTCTGGGATCAGCGGCATTCCAAATTTTGAGGTCCTCGACGTACTGGTCATATCATTCATGTTGGCGTTGATATTAATAAGAAACAAAAGGTGTCCTAGCAGTTGTTCTTCAGGAGCACCCACGAAAATCGGGAATGGAGACTAAAGGTTTTTTCTTTCTTCAATTCTGGAGGTAGCGTTTTGCAGAATGAGGAGAATCCATCAAATAATCTCTCCGTTTAACACAATAGACTTTGAGTTCTCTGGCCAACGTGGTGCTCCGCCAAAAGCCTTGGCGAGATAAAAAACGGCGCTCATAATTAGGCCATTGTCTCTTGCCTCCGTCAGACCCTGCATGAGGATAAGCATTTTTCGCATTACCAGTTAGGAAGACAACCGTGTTAGATGGAGGACGAAGACTTTTCTGCAGGAGGTGTCTGAAAATGACTGACCTTAATAAACATTCCATTATCATGCAGCAGATGCCAGTAGGGCGATCGGTCATGACTTCTTTTCAGATTAATTTCCAGGACGAGGCGGTTTGACTCGGGGATCACCCAGCTCCTTGTTCTAGCTGGTTTTCTAATGTGTCCAGTGCCCCAACAATGAGGGTGAAAATTCTTTGTGTGATCAAGCCGCGGGAAGCTGTGGCCTACCGGCACAAGAAACTGAACTATTTGCGAAATGGACCGAGCTGAGCAATCGTGATGGTCACCGATTAAAAAATAGGGATTTCAAACTATTTATGCCACTAGAACACAAGTTCACGGCTACCATCGATATACACAAGTTTGTCTCCCCACTGAATAGTCATAAAATAGGTACTAATTATATGGCCAGCATGAATTTTCTCCCACAGCCTACACACAGATATTAAGACTAAGTATGTAAACAAACTTCCTCCGGAATAAGAAGAGAAAACAATGGCGTCAAATAAGGATGTGGCTTCGACCAACTCAGGTCTATGAGAAGGAAAGTATTAATGAAACTCACTTGAAGGAACCTTTCACAAATGATCCGGCAAGCGAAATAGTCAACATTTATCAGTCCTTCTGTTGATGTCCGTTACACTATCAGGGGGGCACACTCTACGGAAGCATGCTTCAACCCTTGATAACCGGACTATGAAGGAGTATGGTCATAATAGATGTAATAACTTTGGTCTTCCACATCTTGAGGTTATGACCGTGGAGATAGGGAGTTGTATGTCACTCGAACAAAGATTCTGTCTCAACTCAAGTTATCCCCCGGGATCTTTGGAGGTTTTTATCGGGTCCCATTTTACCCACCTTCGCGCACGAGAAACATGATCAGATTTTGTTAGATTTTTTCCGTACGGATCAATCCGCGGCCATCTTGCAAAAGACATTTGGACTTTAACTACTTTACCGTAGTAGCTTGCACCATATTTGGGCTCCAGTCCTGCATGTGGAATTCCACATATGAACTTACGTGCACTTTACAAAGCGGTATCAACACCTCCGGTTTCCCTGCAGCGGAAGTTTTGCAACATTACAGGGCCACAAGTTCTTTTTTTGCCGTCTTAACACAATACTTAGAGATTTAAAAAATTCCATGCTATAGTCGCCCCGAAATCATTAGCCATCTTCACTCTCCACAACTCGTTCTCTTCTCCCTGGTTACCAAGTGACCACACTAACTATGGAGGACTTCCAGCAAGTAGCTGACTGCGATTGTCTACGTTCAAGTAAAGCCTTCACTTAACTGACCATATTTGGGCAGCTTCCAAATCCTGCTGCTTGTGCGCGCTGTCAGGACTCCCCGTAATCTTCAAGTCGTCGGGAAAGATGCGGCCAAGACAATTGGTTCTGGTGGGATGGCTGACGAACATTAAAACAGTAGTGGTGTCGATGTCGATCACTGAGGTACACAACTAACCGTTTGAACGTTTGCAGAACATCCCTTTGCTGTTTTGCGTTATTGTTGCGCTTCCCCAGGGCGTCCTTTAACCAGCCTAGTGATCTTGAAAGAAGATCACTGGTCTCTAGTTTGAGGAGTGACAAGTTGTGACCCACTGAGTGAAATGGTTTCCAAACATTCAACTAGTAAACCTCAAAGATATCCCGTCCATTTCACCTTTTCACTATCCCATGGTAGAAACAAACCAGGTGGGTGAGACAAGACTTAAGCCTCACAAATCCATGTTGCTCTTTGGAGTGAAGGATATTCTCAGTGAGGTGCTTCACAATTCCACCAACAATAATTCTTTTAGACAGTTTCAGGATAATTGATGTCGGACTTACTAGTCTGCAGTTTTTGACAACACGCTTCTTCCACCCCTTATGGGCAGATGCAGCCCCTGCCTTCCTGTAGTTCCATGGGATGGTGAGATTTTCGGCGTTTAGACTCAACGTCTGAGAGAGACGATCCTGCTAGACAACGTCTACACAATTCAGTATCCCCAAATGAGCGCTGTATGGCTTCACCATCTTATCTAAACCTGGTCCTTTCAACCTAACCCTAGCCTCACTCCTTTCTATTTCAGCTCTTTCTATCACATTTCTTCTACTATTCAATGTTTTGAGGCTAAATGCAATGGCTTCGGAGTCCGGGAGGTGTAGTGCCTAGAAAACACGTAGAAATCCCCAATAGTTGTCGCTGTGATTCGATAACATTGTCTGTTTACCAGCAAAACCACGCATTCCTTTCCTTATGGTCCCTTTGGCATGGAAGCACGGAACACTCATGGCCCTCTCAACCATTCCTTTTTGCAACTTTACCTAATCGAGAGACAACCCACGGCTCATGTCAGTATGCCTGAGAATTCGCGGGTATCCGTGTTAGCTGTATCCGTGGTCCCATATCCAATGCTCTGCTTTGCCCCAAATGAGAGTACAGTGCACCTGGGACAGCTGAAATTTTTCCGTAAATAAGACAATGATCAATAATGGTCTGCTCATATTCCTCGCGGGTCGCTTGCAGATCCTTAAAAGTCTGTGATTTGTCATTCACCTACTTCTTTGTCATTTGGAACCAATTCTTCTGTAAAGGACAACCTAGATTTGAGGAGGTCCGTTGCAAAGGTGCCAAACGTGGGCACAGTCACAGCGTTTGTGTGAATAGATGCCATGAAATGACAACAGCTCAAACCTCTAGTTGCCTACATTAAAAGCCACAAACACGTCCAACACGTCACAGAGAGGCGCTTGTTTAGCAGGACACACACGGACGGACATCCATCAAATACAGCGCAGAAAGGGCACTACAAAAAGTGGAAAGCAAACTAACTTGAGGGCAGTTATCCTTTTTGAGGGATTCGGCTTGAAAATCGCTGAAAACGGAAAACGGTCCTTATGGCGCCAACCCTCGGTTTTTGGATATTTTTAGAAATTTAAAAATCGGAATTTCAGGCAAAATACCCGCAGTACATCAATTGTGAATAGACAGCGTTAATGGAAAACTGAAATACATTGAACAAGGGCTAAAGGTACTGGTTTGTCGATGAGAAAATTTTCCAATGTTTTCGCGAAGATAACCCGTTTTTGGCATTAATTCACCTTTACAGGTCCTATAAATGCGCTCATAGTAATTTTAGAAATGAAACACGTCATTCCATAGCATGGGATTGCTTCATTCTGCGGCGTTTTGAAGATATGGTCAAAATGGAAATATACGACCATACAGTGTTGGCCTCCGATCACTGCAGGACGTCTCAGGTACCGTGTGTGCTGACGATTATCAGTTGTTGCTTGCGGGCTGGATGCTTGAAAATTGAAGCGCGTGATCGTATTCAACTTGCGTTGTCCGGATTTTTTCAATGTCACCCTGGCGTGGCCGCGCTTTAATGGGTAGTCCGTTTGTTGAAATGTGATACCGTGTGAAGTGCATCACTGGCTTGTGGAAATCGTGCGATTGCACAAGTTGAAACCATCTCAAGTGTGAGTGAGATTTATTGGACGTTTCTGGAATAGCTGAGCTTATACCAAATAAGTTGGCTTTAAGATGTACTTTAGAAACTGATGCTAACAGTTAGTTTGCTACATCTGATGCTAGCAAAGGGTACAAACTGATCCAAGAAGTCCGCTGTAATGATGGGCACTTCATCGTCGGCTACGATGAACAAATACCCTTACTGCCGCCTGAAGCCGGGTGTTGACGTGGCTGTGGTCAACAGCGATAAGCCCATAGATGACCGGTTTGGCGAAATGTTCTGACAAAGGGGAGATGGCAAGCACTCCAGCATCGATGTTGACAAAGACTTTGATGTTTGAACGACTGTCCCTTACGTACAATAAGAGACTTGGCAGTAATTTTTCATTCACAGCGGTCGCAGGCATGGCCCGGCCCGAGAATTTTATTGCGGCGGAGAACAAGAGAGGAAGCTCTGTGTCTTCCCACGCTTCATTACTTTGTTGTCATAATGTGATGATTCCAGTGCCGACTAGTACGCTTCCTGGACCTCGATCTAAAACAACAGCGGAAAACCATAAGCAGGGAGTAAATGCCCACATGGGCAGATCGTTAATGTGTGAGTTTGCAACATATTCTGAATGGTAATTGATGGAGTATTGTGAAGCGCATGGAATGTGTCTATTTTGCCGTAGGAAATCAGGTTGTTTTGATGTAACAAACATTTTCCTGCAGGACATCAAGGACTCGCGATATTTCGATAAAGAAGCACGTTGACGAGGTAGCTGAAATTTGGACTTCCGTTGATTTAAGGAGTTCTAGCAACGTAAAAATAGTGGGCGTGTCCAACATAAGCTGTAAACTATTTTTCTTTAAATGGTGCTTCCAAAAATTCATGAAACAGTTGCTATCAGCTGACTTAAATTTGAAGTTTTATAATCAGCACCAAGTAAAGCTGATAACAACAGATATTTAGCGACCCCATGGGCATGCGATTGCGACTGCAATGAACGAGTTGCGGGAATAATGTGATCTTTAATCCGTGTAGTCTGTGTGCCGTAAATACTGTTCACCGTAATCGGGCATAAACCGGTTTGGAAATACGGTAGAAAAAAATTGGGTAAACTTATGAAGTTACATGAACCATTTCGTACGTGGAACCTCATAAGCTTCCCAGAGATCACCGTATAGTCACAACGCCATGACCTATGATCAAACGCAGTGATGTCTATGCTCGACAGTCGCCCAATATACACCCTATACACACACCCTATATGCCATAAAGTAAGGTGGATGTAAAAATTATTTTGAGTACATCGTTATCTCCATCATTCCAAGCAGTTTTCTACAGCTTTCTGGCTCTCAGTTCTGTCACAGCAGAAGTCCTCTTATTGCTGTGCGCGCATGACTAAAAGAAAGCGTTACGTAACTTCAGAGGTGTGGCAGTACTTACCGTAGCCCGTGATGTCCGTGACATCACTTGACAATAATTTCACATGGACTCGCTTGCGAGGGTGAACAACACAAAGTTTATCGTCCGACGTAACCGGGCCATCAATAATTAGTGGTACCGGACTGAGCCTCTTTTTCGGCTTAAACGTCGCAGGCAATAAATTGTTTGAAGTGAATGCAACTAGAACCGAATATTTCGTGAAATAACAACAAATCTGGTGGAGGGTTGTAGTTACCCAGTGCAGAAGGGGTAGTGAGATATATCAACATGAATAATACATTCTGAATGGAAAATTAGCCGGTCACTATCCCATTGATAACCATTCGTGTTAACACGATCACCACAACATCCACAAGGCACCCCGATTTGAACAGTTTTCTTACATCTTGGTTGTTTTGCACTGCAGGACGGAAGCGGCCCAGAACGAATGCGGTTTCGTTAACAACAACCCACCGTATAGATAGGAAGCTTTTTTGAAGACGAACAGCATTATGAGTGCACGGTAATCACATGGACCGATAGAAATTGCACACACACTTGCCATCACTGAGGTTCACCGTGTAATGTGAACCCTCATGGCTAACCCACAGCTACCAACCGATGATATGTAAGGTACATTCACCTTGAACCCGCCTTATCGTTTGCAATGCAGTGGGAGAGCACGTCCGCTGAGATGTTTCAAGACCATTTAACTGACGAACGTCGTCAGCCGAGAATGTATATTCTTAACGTTCACGTTGACGCTAACCATCTTACGGCGGTCACAACCATAGGTGCACTGCATCTCAAACTCCCGCACTAGGCACTCGCTGTGGGAGAAAATTTTAGTGATGACAGTGGCTGAAGGAGCCCGTGGATGAGTGCGCTTCTTAAGTCGTCCAACGCGTTCTCCAGACGGACATTTTTTGGTTCCGAAGTGAACAACGCATAGCTGTGCATGAATGACCAACTTAGGCTCCATATAAAGCTAGTTGCACATTATGTAGTTCATATACTTCGAGTCTGTGCATCTGATTAGCGCAATCTCTTGGTTGAACCCTAATCATAAGTGGACAGAACTGTTAATCCGCCCTTCCAAGTTATCTGAAGCAGTGATGCAATGAAACAAGTATCGATGTCTAAAGAAATTTGTCTAACTTGTGATTGTACGGTTAGTTACACCAACTTACGTGTTTTCTCACGGCACCCGGAACATGAAAATATCATAACATTATGCCGCACTCAAACACGATTTGCGCTGCTCGCATTTGGGTCCTCATTTTTCCATCATAAACGTCCTCACAGGTGTGTGGTACCCCGTCACATCACGAAATGTTTCAAACAAACGACGCAGGAAGGCGTATTTTTCACTCCGAACATAACCATACATCATGGGGTGAGGACTGACACACATTTGATGGAACTTACGAAACTCAGGTTGTTTTAAGATATTATCTTCCAGTTTACGGCCGCCTAAGTGGCAACTCAGGTTTCGTAGCAGTTTCGAAGTCTTTCTTCCTCCTAGTCCTGCGGTGGTAAACAAATTCTGTAGGATTGGTGTTTGAATGCTCCGTACATGAAGTACTTGGCGATCGCAAGAAATAGCATGGGTCCTCATAAACGATGTGCCCGAAGGAATCTTTAGCCTCCGTGTCACGTCGCTGGATAGCTCTTCAGAAACAAAGAAACCTGGTTGGCTGTGATGTGATAGGCCTTGTCACAAATATCGCTCCGATTTGAGGAACCCACACTTCGGAATTTCGGGGGAAATATTCTGGCAACCACACGGAAAGGACGTTTCCGAATTTGCCGTCCAAACTAACTGTGTTCTCCGTGGAAAATAATATCAATGGAAACTACTGTGAAAATACCGTCGGTAAGTCCAATTAATACGGTGGAGATCTGAAGTAACCTAACTAGCTGCTGACAAGGTCGATGAATTCCCGGTAAGAAGACCTATATTCTCCCAACTCAGACCCTCTTCAGAAAACATTCTTTTCTCACACGCTCATCAACAACTGAGATGACATTCCCCATGGAGTCATCGTTCGTTCTTTTGCGATCCGTTTCAAAGTGTTATTAGGCTTCGATTTATTCCGGAAGTCTCTCGACTATTAGGTCCACTCCATTTTTGAAACTTGTTGTGGTCCTCAGGAGCAGAGCTACAGAGTGCTTCCACGGATTGGCTATCAAAACAACAGAAACCGACCGAGTATTGAACTCATTAGGCCGGCTTGATTCGGGCGACTTGGGCCTTCATCTACATGCCAGTATATAAGCCGCCAGTGGTTGAGCCGCAGGACGTGCTCAAAAGTAAAGTTACTATCTCAACGCAGTCCACAGCAATTCAGGAAAGAGGTGTTGTGTGCTGTTGGTATAGTTTTGCAGTAGAAGGTTAGGTCGGTGATGGACAGAGACAGTGATTCAAATTTGAAGGTAAGTTGCTCTTCCCGTTTTGCTACCATTTGCCTGTAAGTGTCTCGTATTTGATTACTGAAGAGTGTAAGCATCTTAAAAGCGAAGTACCGTTGGTTGCAAGTTGGTTTTCATTTACTGGTCATGAATTAAGTTACCTGAGCTAGACAAGTATGCCCCGAATCTCTCATCTTTGCCATAACAAACAGTGTGGCAAAAGTTGGTGACCGGAATTCAATGTGACATATGCAGTAGATGGTGTTATCAATCGTGTGCATTCATAAGCACAGAACAATATAAACTGCACGGCAAATATTCTTTGTATAATGTAAGACCAGAAGAAGAAAGTGGCTTAATCCTTCACACAGACCGAAATCCGTAATAGGTGCTTCACTCAGCACGACTTCCAGTACCCAGTCCCCAAACAAAACCACCAGCCAAACTGGGAATTATGCCTCCGCGAAAACCGTGAACAAACAAAACGGAACCTCGAAAAATGGTGCGTGCACGCCGGCGGCCTACTGCAAGCAAACCTTAGGCCCCACACCAGGAGGTAGCCCAGTTGTGCACTCAACGCCACTTATGTCAACGTGAATACGCCCTCAGAACGACATCTTGGTTTCCCATAAACTGGAAAAAATGAGGCTACCCTGAGATTACAAAAAGTAACTACATATGAGGCTTCCAGACCTTGGAAAGCGAACAGTTTGGCGCGAAAAGGGCATATGAAGGCAGATTGCAGTGTGGCGTTTTGTACACTATGTTTCGTTTCATAATTCTCATTGTTATTCGTGCTTTCAACTTTTCTCAGCTGTACACGTACAGCCCACGTTCAAACCAAGCTAATAGAATTAATCGATAATTGAAAAATACAAAATTGCATTTCTCGGGTCGCGAGCCCTGTGTTCTCTGTCTGCGTTCATTGTTGAGTGTGTGGGGATTTTGGGAGAGTTATCGACTAGCGGAATCCGCATTTACCCCAGCACATTTTTGAACTCGTTTTCATCGGAATTATCTCCGTTGTGACCTCCAAAGTTATTTTGGAACTATACGACAGATTGTATCATTTAGATACTTCATTCCGTTTGGTGGAACTCTAAACGACGCACATTCACGAACCACTGTGAGTCAGTCATTTTCATTTTTTATCATTTTTGACTTCGTAATCACACCCGAATTACATGTAACTTTTAGGTCCACCACAGCAGAACGCCCCCAAGCGATCGCGTGCGCCTAATTTCGGCTAACGTTAATGTGGTGCTTATACGGATAGTGCAACACGAGGCACATGTGCGTAACTTTACGGCCACTCCACAAAAGCACATTAGTGCAGTTAGACAATTGCAAACACCCGATGAGGCCACCATGAAGGCGGACAGGAACATAATTATTCACGCCTCCGAATCCGTTGTAGAGGATCCTAAACGTAGGAGATCCTCGGAAAGACAACTACTTCCAGACGTTCATCGAAATACTGAGCTACTGACGTCGATGAAATAGTGTCGAGCGCACAGACTCAGCAAGTGGTCTGCACCTAATACACAAACGAACCGACCCGGATCGCCTCTAGTCGAATTTTGAGGTCGCCACACTCGAGATCTGGTACTGACTAAAGCTGACACGATAGCTCGGAGAATACCAGGCATGAGGGTTGCAAGGGATACAGCCAAGCGCCACAAATCTGACCCGTATGTGACGATGTCGGCCGCACCAGAAATCAAAAGCGAGCGTCTCGGCACAAACAAAGCCTAGGAAGGGAATCACAACTCCAAGAGAACAAGAGGACGACGCAACAGCTTAGGGGAGCCAACCATCGATAATAAAAATGGTTGACATCGGCCCGGTTTATATTCCCGTATCCAAAAAACGAACTTATTCCTCGGAGGAAACCTCCGAGGGATTAGATGTTACCAAACTACGGAGCAGGCGGAAGGCCTGATCGCCGGAGCTTAAGTACATGTAGGTCAGTGTATGCGGCCTGCTTAATAAGAGAGACGAGCTGCAAACGGCGATTCATTCCGTAGATACTTGCTTGCCCACAGAAACATGGCTCGAGGAAGAAAGAGATTTGGGGGATTGGGCGCGTGGGTTCCAGTGATATCTCAGTGATCGTGACAATGCAGTTGAAGGCGGTTGCTTATTGTTGATCAAAAGTTCTATGAGGCAGTCACCCGTGTACTATGACAAAAGCTGCCTGAGCATTCAAACCACCGTCAGCCTTCTTTATGTCTACTCCCACTGATAGTTTTCGGGGTGTACTGAAGTCCGGGTGTGCAACCAGAGGAAGACGAAGCATTGCTGAAACCACTCCAGTCGGTTTGCCAATCAGGCTATCGCGTTCTTGTTTTGGGGGGTTTTAACGCTCTTAAAGTCAACTGGCAATTGGGATCTGTCGGTGGTAGAGGTTTTGCTCACAAATTGTTCAACCTAGTCAACAACTTCACACTAACAGAGCATGTTAGAGTAACCACGAGATCTAGACTTGGTGAAATAGCCTGAACACTAGACTTCATCATAACTCGCCATAGCACTGACATCGCCAACATGTAGACTGCGGCACCACTCGGAAAGAGCGATCATATAAGAATTTATTTCTCTTTCCAGCGTTCCCTGTTGGTAAAACAGGCACACAACATGCAACCTTTCCACCGAATCGACCACAAAAACTGCCCTATTAGTACGGCCGACTCACGAGGGACTCACGACCGACTCATGGGTGACAAATGACCGTCTCACGATTGACTCATGCGTGTAACGACTGAACACTTTTGAGTCACTCACGGGTCGGTGAGAGAAACCATTTTCGTAGCCCTTATTTCGTCACGAACAGATGTCGTCTAACATTCTTAGAACCTTGAATAAAGATCAACCTTATTTTCATGCTAATTCCAAACGAAATCAAGCCTTCGCGCAGCGGAATCGATATATCGATAAAATGTTAAGACGAACGGTTGTGTGCAATAAACATGTAATGAGAGAACACGAACTGCACACCAATTTTAAAGATTCAAGTGATTTTCAGCAATTGCTATTTCTGCCCTCTCTTCGTTCACTTCGTTTTTGAATTTCTGTATCCATTGTTGGACATTTCCACATTCGCCTGACATTCCGGTCAAAACTGAAAATGGAATATATCAATTAATATTGAGTGATCGTAATATTACTCGGTCATATACTTTTATCATACGACCGTTAATAGAACGTAAACCCACCGTCCACAGTTGCCCACAAAATCCATCCGAGCACCACACATTGCAAATGGCCGACTAATTCGAAGCCACGCTCACGAAATAATGGTCATATACTGTGACTAAACAAAAGTAAAGTGACGGCGATTGACTTTTGAACATACGATCCACATCCTGCGCATTTTTCTCGTTCGTATAGTTACAAACAGTAAAATGAAAATGTGAAAATGTTGAGTGACTCACTTGAGACATTCATAAGTCACTCATGGGACGGTCGACCGACTCAGTGTGCTACTAGGATGATAGTTGAAGCTGATAAAGTGACCTTGAACACAACAGTTTCCGTAGACGACGTCGATAATTTGTGAGCAAACCACGTTGACAACTTCCGGGTTCTTACAGATGGGAACGTCCCTAGGAGACAAGTCGGAGGAAGAGATTGGAATCCGTGGGCTCGCCCCAGGGTCACGGGAGCTTTCCAACGTAAGTATATGGCCTGGAAAGCATATATTCGGCAAAAGGAATTCGAAAATTTCATGACATACAAGAAAGCCCGAAACAAAGCAATTGAGATAGTGAGGAATGCTCGTCCCATCTATGAGCTTGACTTAGCACGTGACATTAAAAAGAACCCCAAGAGGTTTTACGGTTACGTTCAATTCAGATCTACTTTAAGAAAGCAAACTGGGACCACACTTTTCTGTAACGGGGAGATTATAACGACTGACAAGGGCGGAGCGGACGCATTCAGAGGAGAGTTTCAAGGTGCTTGTCGCTCAGACAATGGAGCAACTGAACCTGACTCTAACACTGTGGGTGTCGCCATAGTGGATCAGGATATTGCGCCCCATGAAGTTCAGCGAGCAATATTCCAATTAAACAGTACACAGTCCGCAGGACCCGACCATAGCCACCCGGCTATCCTGAAACCTCTGGCCAAATTGCCAGCGTCGCCTTTTACCCAGCTGTTCAACCTCACATTAGAAACAGGGGTAGTTGTGATGTACTGGAAACAAGCCACCACAATTCCCATCTTCAAAGATGGTAACCGTTCACAAGTCGGAAATTACAGACCAGTAATCCTAGCTAGTGTCGTCAGCAAAATTTTTGAACACGTGTTGCGTGATAGGATCTGTCGATTTCTCTGCGAGAAGAAATTCTTCAAAGCGTTTCAACAGGGCTTTCCTAAATGTAGATCTCGCCTCACCAATCTGCTGATGTTCTTAGCCACTGTCACAGAGAAGCTGGATAGAAGGGAAGTGGTCGAGGTGTGCTACCTAGTTTTTTAGAAAACCTTCAAGTCTCTCAACCAGTGGCTTTTGGGTCGGACGCTACGAGAAGCTGGAATTTCCCTTAGAATCTGCAGGTAGATACAGACGTTCCCAGTTGGAAGATCGTGCGGGGTGAAGGTAAGAGAAGTTCCGTCAGACAAGGGCTCCCCGTTGAATGGAGTACCTTAAGGGTCAATCCTCGCCCTCTGCTCCTCTTGGTATACATAAATGACTTGACTGTCAACCTGGCCAGTCCATGTTACCTGTATGCTGATGATATAAAGTAAGTGGGAAGTGCGTTGGACTCGGGCGTCCTCCAGGAGGACATTCTGAAGGTCTGCGAATGAACATTAAGTTGGGATTTGCCACAGAATGTTCTCAAAAGTCATCCTCGTTAATGTCTCCCAGTCGACCCCCAGGTATATAAGAGATGCATATGGACGGATAGTCGAACTAGCAACTAAATTGCGAACGGGAGACTTGGGTATCCAGGTCACTAGCACGTTTACTGCATCTGCTCAGTGTGCTGCAACCGCGACAAAAGCACGAAGAGCGTTGTACCGACTAAAATCTGCGATCGCCAACCCATGTCCAGCAGTGTTCATTCCACTATACTCGACCATAGTTCGACAGCACCAGGAATATTGTGCACAAGCTTGGTCACCGTATCTAAAAAGAACAGATGTTCCCAAAAAAGTACCAAGGCTCGCCACACGTATGATATGGAGTATGAAGGGTCCAAGTTACTAGGACCGACTAAGCTCGTTGAACTTATTCTCTTTCGAACGCCGGCGGGTAAGAGGTGACCTTATTGAAGTACACAGGACTACCCACCACACCGGCACAAGTCCCCTGGAATGTTTGTTTGTGATACGTCAGGACGGAGATTTAAGAGGACAGGTTCGTGATCAAGAAAACAAGATCACTACTGGCAGTTAGATTTAACTTTTTCGTTAATCGGCTGGTCAACTCGTAGAACAAATTATCTGCAAAGATCGTGGATGTACTCAAAACAGAGCTAAACAAATGTTGGAACAACCTATTTCTTACGTTGTACTATTCCAAAAAGAACGATTTGCTGTTGCTGTTCAGGACAACCTGGATTTATCATTTTTTTCTTTTATCCCTACCCTTAGACCCTTACCGAAAGCATCCGCATCAACAGAAAACGCAGTCTGGACAGTCTCCGGATCCCACCAGTTAAGCATCAGAACGTCAACAGGCTCAGGATATCATCAAGTCCTGGATTTGAAATTGAAAGCGAAAGTGAAACTTATGAAATTGTTTTACTTTGGGGCTCCAGTCTATAAGTACAATAGGTGTAAGGACTATCCGTTTACAAAGGTATCAACGCCAGTATTCAGTTCAAAACATAGTCACTGAATAGCTCACTATATGCAACTCCGATCTATGTAGATCAGAAGCACCAAGGAGACGAGGCGCGAGCACCAAAAGTTCATTGCTACGTAGAATCAATTCGAACAAAAGGTGTTCGTTCTGAACTAGGAAAGGTGATGTGGACTGTATATAAGAATGAAGTCAAATAGGAAAATATGTGCGATAATCTATGTAAGAATCGCAGGTTTGCAGAAGGTTCCGGCGATACAGAAAGGGATGAATATGATTTATTTTTCTATCAATCGTCAACTTGAAATGTAAGCAAAATAATGAAATGATCCAGACCGTTTTCTTCGACTGAATTGCAATAATTTGTTTTACTATCTGAATGTTGATGAAAGTTCACCGAATATTTAAGCAAGTATTCAAATTGTCAATGTTTTGTAAGTCTATATGTTTCTTTGAAGAACAAACGTATATGAGAGAATACTTAAAAGAACGTGTAGCTAAATTTCAAAAAAATACTTTAAAATAATTGGAACTCTTTATAGCCCTTGATCTTGTCACATCCTGTCGTGGCATAACTTTGTAGCATAACTTTGTTCAACTTATAAGCTAGACAAAGATACATTGCAACAATAAAGAAATTATCCAATGATACTTTATAGAAATGGAATCCTATTGGTTGAATTTGGTGACTGTAACAGTTTATTCAGGGTTGCTCAGGTTGTCTAACTTACACAAATAATTCAATTTTTCCTAATAAATCTGTAACGTCAGATTAAGTTATACTCTGGTTCGGAAATATTGGAGGTTTTGAAGAAAACATAGTTGCTTTATGTCCATTCAGCATGCATTAGAGTCTCTCAGGTTATTTTTCAGCACAAATAGTGAATCTTAAGGATCAAACATCCCAAGCAGCATACATCCCCATGGGGCAAAATGTGGTTTTGTAAATAAGTTGGTTTTTTAGGACAATTACATGACAGTATCCCATGCTATGTACTTCTTGCGATTTCTTCAGTTCCGTTGTTGGTTTTGGTGCATATTTTTTAACATGCGTCATTTTTGTTCTCTGTAATTGCATCGCTTTTGCACAACTAACTGAGTTCCGTGTAGGCTGACTTCACTTGCCGGTAGGTTATCGTGGTCTGTTATTTGCTGTCATCACGTTATTACGCAATGTTGATTCTATCAAGGGAAAAATAAAAACTCACCGTTCGGCGTCAACTATTTACCAAAAGTGCCGTGCCCCCAAAAGCCCCCCGTGGCCCCCTAAAGGACCATATGGGGTGTGCTATTTGAGATGGTTTAGTGATAGTTGTCGCACTAATTAATTAGTGTTAATTGTCAATACAACACACACAGTAATGAAGAAAATTATCTAGGGCCCTGAATCTGCCCAACTTCCTCGATCCCGCAAAAAAGTACACATATTGGGTGCGTAGGAGTTTTATTCATGCAACTGTTGAGCAATTACCACATATACTCGACCTGATTTCGGAATAGAATAAACTGTCTTGTGAATTATAGACAGGAGTTTGAAAATAGTCAATCAAATCGATATCGATTTTAAGAAGAGGTTTCACACCACTCGTCGGAATGCTCACCCATGGACTGGGTTAAAATTTGACGAACGTTTCCTGTAAGTGCATATAAGGAAACTCTGGTGGCACACAACATCGGCTGCAGGAGTTTGACGTCTAGCATTTTACAGAAGAAAACACGCTGACTTATTAACTTGCGTCAACGAGGGTTATAATGTGCACACAAATACAGCAAAAGGTTTAATGTCGATGGATTTGTTTACTGTCACATACCATCATCGAACTTTCCTACTCGGCTGTTTAGAGTTTACATAACGGTCTGCAATTTCTTCATAACTGCCAGTACGTTGTTGCTGCAATCAGAAACTGACTGTCTCTTAAGATATTGCTCAACTCGGTATCTGATTATCTGAGGGCCAGCGAAATTGCCAGTTGAAATTCTCTAAACTCTTAGTTGCTACCTCGTTTGCTGCTGTTTATGTATTCGCCGAATACATTGTGGAGCTGTCAATTTTCTGGATTTCTGAAGTGCCTTAGACGGAATATGACACACTTCACTTGGTAACATATTGCAGAAAGTTACAAGAGTGTTACCACTATAAACCAAACACTGAAGCTTACACCGTTCCAGGTAACCTTTTTATTTACAATTTCTGAGAAACAGTTGTTTATTGCATGTGCAAACGTAGCCTGTCATAAGTAAACAAAAATTTGAAGCATAGTCTGGATAGAAATGTAAATGACCTAGGGGCTGAACCAATGTCATTCAAAACTAGTAAGTAATATCAGAAACAAACAATTTGTACCGGTAAGAGGAGGTGAAAGTGAACATCGAGTATTCAGCCCAAGAGCCTGTATACAGGCCGGACGGCTTACGTGTCATCATTAACTTCCATAAACGGAGAAACAAGGGAATAGACAGAAACAGTCAACACACCAGAGGCTTGTTTACTGCCGTTTGTACCACATGCTGTAGAAGGCAAGAAACAGTGTATACCATACACAGAAGATAAGTCTGGAATATTTTTATGTAGCTAAGAAAGTAATGTCCACAATAGAGCTGCATTTCTGAAGAAGAATTTTCGACGTTTGCAATTCGGCTGTCTCTCGGCGTAAGAACGCTACAAAAGAATGCCTTCTGTCAAGATGGCTATGGTATTCTTAATCATCCTCATCATGTCGTAGCAAATTCTTTGTGGGCTGATTTGCGGGCACATCAAAAAGAGGTTTTCCGACTCATTTTTCTAAATCAGACAATAGTTGACAAAACTCTGGAAAGTGAGAAGGGATCCTGTTTTTGACAATTTCAAACTTTAGGCGAATACTTCACGGAACGGGACTAAATTCTGAAGAACGCAACACCTGGGAGCAGTGTTGTTCACTTGACGAGCTTGAAGTTCTCAATGTCCTTACTACACGATGGTAGTGCAGTAGTACAATGATAATAATATACAGTAGTACCAACCACAAATAAAAAAGCTAATTTGGCAGTGTGAAATAAGTATGGCAAGCCTACTATACAAACAGCAGAACAACTTTTACAAAGTTGGAGCAACAAAATGACACGTAACAAACTTATCAGCGTTAGGTGAGTTGTGATGACTGGTCCAAATGTTAGAGGCCTACCAGTGTTCTCCAATAACACCGCGTCCAACTATTAGTTCAGAACTACTTGTCAGACTTAACACAAAGATATATGACGTTGACACCATATAACCTGTACTGGAACAGATAATTGCACGTTAGTTCTGGAGGCCAGAGAGTGAATTACGACTTGGTAACAGAAAGAAAGCAAAAACTAACAAGCGAGTTGAAAAATTATCGGAAAATTCGATGCATCAAATAAACAAACACCATGCAACCAGAAAAACCATTACCCGCTGAAATTGCTGGACTTACTAATGAATGACTTCGGCAAAAACATCATGATGTAGTAAATGATAATAGCCAATTTACTTTAACATAAAGTGTAGTGTAGTAGACGTATCGGACTACAACGCTCATGGGAGAAATGGGGTTAGAAGTCGTTTATGGAACAGTAAAATAAACGGGAATCCATGGGCTTCTAGTAAGTCAAATGCGTAAAATATAAAATGAAAACCACTGCATCGTCAGGACAACACGCCCCATTTCATTGTGTGATAAGATTTAGATGATGGGCGCCCGTTAATCGTCCTTTATGCTTTTTGATTATTACAAAAATTACTCCAAAAGAAATTTACAAAAAATGTACGCACTTGTGAATACCTCAAAGTGATTGCTTTTATTATCTGTGGTGTATGTTGTGGGTTTTACTAACTTTGGGTTAGCAAGTTCAATACACAACTCCACACGTCGCAGTCAACAGATATATTAAGCCTACAACAAAAGTTAATTCAAGGTGGTTTCTAGCTTTCTGTTAGATCATACTTTATAATTAGGGCACATATGAAAAAAGCTGTAAGAAAACCATTGAACACTAGCCCTATGAAAGACTGCACGCTTTTTCAGAGTCTGGCCGATTTCAAGTCAGTTCTACTGGCAGTGTTGTGTATAATACTAAGCATCCAAATGGAGTGCTACTCAGAAAAAATAGGATATTAGCCGTTTTTAATGTGCCGTAAATTAACTGGGCTCAAAATGAAGGTAAACACTTCCTCTAACATAAGTATAAGCGTGAAATAAACCAAAAACTACTACTAGGTGCACCACATTTATTGTATATGTGTATACGCAGACGTTAAATAAAAGAAAGTTTGTAAGACAATATTTATCAAATGCGCCTCTTATTCACAAAGCTGTGCATAGAATGGTATCCGTAATAAGTAAGCCATTGTAAGGGGTTACAACTTCATAAACTTACTTGACTCAATAGTTGGTACATAAATATCAACTGAAATAAAATTTGTCAAAAATACATGTTGGCAATATCAAGTTCTGAAGTCGTTTTGCTTACTCTAACTGGTTAATTTTATAAACCAGTTGCCGCTTAAATTTCTTCTTAAGAGTCTCAATAATTTATTCTCAATTTTAAAACTTATCAAATATTATAGACTACGGAGGTGAAACTTATATTACTGCGGCTCTTAAAAACTTCAATTTTCACTTAACAGGATTTGAGCTGGAACGCTTAAAAACTTGCAGTGTGTGAACGGTTGTTTTACATCAGCCCTGAGATTGCTATCTTAAAAGTTTTCTTGTCTAAGCAAATTCATTTGTTTGCAGGCAGAAGATTGAAGCGTTCGCCAGCTTATCAAGACTTTGCTGTAAGCTCATTGGTAGTTTTAACATTTCTCCGGTGGCTGTGAGTTAATAAAAACTATTGTAGGGAATCTATAAGCCTCAACTTTTATCCTAACAATATCTCACATGAATCTTTGATAAACATTCAGAGAACAAAAAGTAATTTGATAAGTTAAGCGAAACCACTTTGTCACAAAGGGATGACTAAAGTAAATATTTTTGCGAAAATGAGTAATAACGTTATTTTGCGCAAGCAATACTTGTAGAGTCAGTAACATTTTGCGTTCAGATGTTACAAGGAAATATTGCCAGAAGTAAATTAACCAATATGTGTAATCTGATGAATGTTTGTACAAAACATTACCGTATCCTCAAATAATTCCTTTTTGTTGAAGAACAAATAATCAAGGGCATCAAATAAAAAATGTACAGAATACAGAGAAATATACAACAACCAATATAATCCGTTAGATGGCAGAGTGGCGTTGGTGGATTTCATTGTGAACTGTTTGAGATATATTTTGCCTAGCAGTTAATCCTTTGCCTCATTTTTAGGATTATTTATGACAGGGTGAGCTGAACTTTTTGAGCTTCGGTCACTGCGTTGTAATTCAACTTTCAGAATGACTGCCATGTTTGAGCAGATTGTTTCTATAACCTGGTCTAGTTTGTTGGAGATTATCGAATCACTTTCTAAAATATACCATATCACTGATCTAGCCGAGCATTTTCTAAAGAAAAACTCCTCAGTCAATCTGAAACTTGTGTCTCTAGAAAGTCGCTGCATGATGGAAGGTTACGAATAACTTAGAAATTGCTCATCATATGAAGGCAATGACCAATTAATCTTCCTTCAAATAAAAGTTGAAAGCTTGTTACAGAAGAACTCTTTTAGTTTGTTTGTCTGTCGAGATTTGTTTCAGATCTCACGTGAGTCTTAAGGTTAATGATGAAAAGTCTGTTTTACAGCAAAGTTTGTGGTTTTGGCTTCAATTTTTAAATCGGGGAAAACTCCTCGAGAACCATACATCAACTTCCATTGAATATACTTTAGAACCTTGAACCAAAACTGTCAGAATTAATTTATAATTGCCATATAATTTAATATGGACAGAATCTAAACGTTTCTGTGGAATGACAAGTTTTACGAGTGTGTTAATCAACCCAAGTATCTCTCACGATATCTGTAAAATTATTTTATCGCTAGTTATTGAAAACGACATCAGTTTACTAATTGCATTCCTGAATTCGACTGATAATTTGTTGGAAAAAAAATTATTAAAATTTTCAGCTGTTGGGGGTGTTTCGTTAATCAAATAGAACTTCAAAATACTATTCACGAATTTTAACACATTCAGTTTTTCATAATCTAAAAACTTGTTTATGAAAAGATTGATGGTTCTTGTCAGCGTACCATATCATTTATGTATATATCATAATCGATCACTTCTCTTTTCTCAGCACCAAAAAATCGATTGCTTATTGGACTAACCGCTTTGAATATTATCTTGTATTTTTAAAATTAAGTCGATAGATTTATTTCGTCATCTGCGGTTTCACTACCCTTGAAACCTGAATTTCTCTAACTTACCACGTATTATTTTATGTTTATACGGATGCGTTTAGTTCCGAGGAAGTTTTGAATCTAATGTCAATTTAGTACTTCATTACCAACATTCCTTCGTATTGTAACATTCGGGTGCATCTGTAATGTAACACTCTGAATTAGGGACATCGAATAGCTCTAGAATGTGTAATTGAATTGGAACCTCCCAAGAAAGTGTTAAAGAAAAGACCTGGTTGTAGTAAACAGTTCTTATTCATGAGACAAGAAGCCAAATTTACGAATGTACATCACTATTAAAGAAATCATAGTATATTATTGGCTGATCGTATTGGCACATACAAAGTCACGAACTGTAAGTTAATTGGCGTAATAGAGAACAAAGAAATTAGCGAATAACGGTAGGCGTAACATTAAGACTATTTGTCCAGTCCTGGTGTAATATCCTTAACGCGACATTCTGATTGGTACCCTTTTAAATCGTTTATTTTGTCGGGGTCCGGATAAGCGATGAATCGAGTAGATTCTCACCACATATAGATTATAATAAAATGGTGGTGCAAAGTGCTACGCCGAAATTTTATCAAAAATAATGTTTGATGTTAAAGCTCTGTGCACGTTTTTACCGTAGGAGCATCCGGATATACAGTAGTACACAACAGCAATTCAGCTATTACCGGCTGCTCAGAAATTATGAATCTACAATTGTTGTTATGTAAACCATTAAGGAAGTTCGCAAGCTACCGCTCAACTTCAGAGTTTTCGACTTGCCTCACCTGTTGTTTAGCAGTTGACTAATACTTCACCGGTTCAGTTTGAACCATGGTGGTTTATTCGGATTAATGTGCATTTTAACATAAATATATTCCTTCTATGTTGTCTAACCCTTTCATGTTTCGTGAGAAAACGATTAAGCTGCACCTTGTTGTACTGCGTTTTTGTATTACAGCTGATGTTTAATTATAAAACTTTGCTGAAACGAATGTGAAAGTAAAGGTCAAACGTTTCAACTGTTCAAACAGACCCGGTGATTTCATCAGAATTCAAAACGTGGCAAAAAACTTGTTCTCGATGTGTTATTTCCAGGCAAAGTAAAACACAATAAGCATGAAATTAGTTGCTAAGCCAGGTTTATGTGGAACGTAATACATTTTGAATTTAGTATTGATTGGAGATTACGGACGTCGCTACTCTGGTGCCGCGTCAACTGTTCTAACGATGACAGTCCATCACACATGTGAGATGTCGCATTCTAACCGATATGGAGGCTATCGGAATTTGGCTGAAAAACTATAATGTACACGCACAGAAGACTTTTGTTCAACAGTTAGAGATACTTTGGCCTGATGTTTGTGGAACAATTGGAATGGCACCACATTAACCATGTCCGTACTCCTCGAATAACACTAAATTCATAGCGTATAAGGTTCCATATAATTCTGACTTGACAAATAATTTCATAATCATTTTGTTGTTAATGAAAATTCAAAGGATTGAGGTTGCGCAATTTGTGTTCTATCAGGTTTGTCGCAGGTCTACTGGTCATTATAACAGGAAGTTTGAGCGTACATTTGTGCAAACCACAACACGATAGAAAACAATGTATACAGTTCAAATACTCAACCATGGGTTTTTATATATGACGGTGAGCTACGAACCGTGACATCAGCTTCAATAACACGTGACCGTCTCGCTACTTAATGAGCACACTACATCTTGTGTAAAGGCCATCTAATTAGATTTAGTAATGGTCGTATAATGGGCGTCGAATAAGTGAGAAGTGTTCGATAATTTATAATATTGATGGAATCTGATACATCTAAGATAATTGCTTACACTTCAGTTAAACAAACCTGTGTCAATCCTTAACACGCAGTAACATCCCTGTTAACCTGTGCTTTGAATCCCAAGCCTAGTCAAGCCAGTTTTGCACCGCAATCCAAACATGACAGCGAATATGCAGTTACAAAGAGTTTGGAAAATTTGGGGTATGGAAATCCGATA
This sequence comes from Paragonimus heterotremus, assembly GCA_013368495.1. Classification (NCBI taxonomy): domain Eukaryota; kingdom Metazoa; phylum Platyhelminthes; class Trematoda; order Plagiorchiida; family Troglotrematidae; genus Paragonimus; species Paragonimus heterotremus. The sequence continues at coordinate 39,638 of LUCH01000168.1, forward strand.
CACAACTGACAGTAGAAAATATTCTGCTGTGGGCTGTCCGAGGCCTTCTGCGTTAATGGATGATGTAGCTCTCAGACATCGTAGATTCAAGTCGTATATTGTGGAAATGTTTGAGTTAGAAAACAGAAAATGAGCCCATTTTGGTGAGGGTATGATCAACCAGAGGAAACTTGACCGCAGACTATCATCTATCTTTTGACAAGAAAAAAGTGTTGAGTTTAACAAACTAGTAGGCTGTAACTATTAGTCAAGTCACTATAAACCACTCTGCCTAGAGAGGAAATTATGGCAACTTACTGTTTATTAGTGTGCTGAAAACTGGAGTTTTCTGTGAAAGAACGAGGTTCATTTAATACTAAGTTTGAATTTTGCATTATGATAGATTTCATAGTAGTTCCTCGTGATGACCACAACTATCTAACTAGCTCTGGGATACAAATTATCAGGTGGACTCCACGGACTGGTTTAGCTGACAGGTTACCGGTGGCATAATTACAGAGGTAAGTTATACTAAGTTGACTTTTCAGATATGCCCAGGGAGTTAATCCAAAAACAAGCTTCGATAGTGACATCGTACTGAGAGTACCACTCTTAAACAAAACACAAAATCACTGTTTTAAAATGAGGTATCTTCCACAGATCGCAGGGATTGCAACACCTCTAATAGCATTCTTATATAAATGTTAGGTTTGCGGACAGTCATTGTGGTGCTGCACACGTGGTTTGGCGATTTGCAACTAAATTTCCATAAACACAACAATCACAAATAATTCGCAGTTTATGATTTGATTTAACCAACGTAAACCTGATCGTGGAACTGATTTAATTAACACAGTGGCTAAAATTAACTACCACGAGATCTACGTTTCTAATTTGGAACTATCTCCGGTATACACTTGGTTGCGGGCGCGACCATTGGGGATCAGTTTTTGGACAATCTTGAAGGATTCAATCAGATTTTCCTCAAACTACATTTCAGAATTTTTGCTTACCCGAAACTTTTAAAATGGAAATGGGTCCTGGTTGGAGTAAAATGTTTCACTGCATACGTCTGTATGAGTCAAAAACAGTTAACGCATTAAGATGAATGCTGACCGAGTAGTTTAGCTGTCGAGCGTTTAGCAATAAATAAGACCCAGCAGATTTGACAGACACCAAAACCATTCAATATTTATGTGGGTTAGCCTAGTTACTTGAATAAATATTCGCTTGGCAGGCTAAGTATAAGTACCTTGACGAGCACTGTCAGAAAGAGTTCATCCAGTGTATTTTACATAACGGATACGCCATCCCGACCTCTAACCCGGAGTGTGTCTACACAAAAAAATACATTCAAAACTAGAAAACCGATAAATATTGCAGTAGTTTTTCCCGCTTCATGTGGCAGCGCAAAATATCATTTTAATGAAGAATTGTACATGCATTCAAATGTTAAAATACGAGCACCTATTTTTAGTAAATTCTTTAACGATTGTAAAATTACTATGTCATCCTTCACGTAGGTTTTAAAATGATATCTTCATACAATTTACGCTGACATCTCAGATTTAAGTCCTGTGACAAATAAAACTAAATCAACTTTTTTCATCAGTTTGTTACTCGGCTTTGGTTAAAATAATTTCGCAGAACAAACTGGAAAAATATTTTTTATACTGGATAAACATGACACAAAATAATCATGCGGTCAACTTTCTTCGATGAACATATATGCTCACGACGGTATTTTGATTGATGTATGTCATGTATCTGTTGTGCAACAATCTGCTGTCTTTGTCTTGTTTTTGTTCTGTTTTCATTTCGGTGAACATAAAATAACCCATGTCGATCTGATGATGAATTATCGAGACTAATTGGTTGTCACGGATTTTCTTCTATGAATCATTAGGAACTTTCGTAAGAGATCTGTTCTGTAAAATCCATTATCTTTCACCGTTGTTCACGTGATCGAAACTAGAAATAGTAGAATACGGAGAGGTGGCGAGGAGAGTTTATCACGCGCTGCAAAAATAATCCGTTTGAAATAATCAACTATGAAATGTAATTTAGTAGTACATCACTTTTTTTTACACGAGGCAGTTATTCTTCGCAGTATCCACATCTTGCTATAGTTAACGTCAACATAGTATAACATACTATGGGACTGTTTCTTCTGTGATTGTCCGTCGGCAAGGTGGAGACACCGGGAGACAGCGTTCTTCCGAAGTAGGGTTCCAACAACAGTCCTGAGAAAGGGAACAACACGAGCCAAAGGCCCAGCAAGCCAAACACACGAATTACTCAAACGATAGGTAAAACGGAGCCGACAACACAGCAGCACGCTCCTTCACCAGTTCGAATTCAATTCGTGCGCGCCTGCTGGTTTCGATCGCACATTACACATAATATAACGGAACTTTTTTTATTCAGGGTTAATTGATTGTCATTTCGAATGAATAATTTCAATCACATAGTGCGCATCTAGTGGTGATTTAAATGATTCAAACATTTGTATGCGCTGCTCATATTGTGGATGATCTTAGTGAACTGGCTCCTAATCGGACAGTTATTACAACTGAGGCTCCCGATAATGATTCGTCACGCATAATAGGTTAGAAGTTTATCACAGACTTATGCGAAACAGAACCCTATCCACCTCCACATTCTACTCCATGGTGTCTGATAAGTACTAAGTAAGAGAGCAAAATATTTCTCACGTTTAGTCTAAACTTGTTGCATAACAGGCAGTTTCGTGATGAGTAGTATGCTACTCACCAGCGCCTTCAGGAACAAAAGGGCAAGCCTCAGCGCCAAGAAGACAACGAACCAGAAGAGACTATCCGAATAGTGTGTACGTGATATGGGAGAGTGCCACTAGGGCAAATGACAACGTATTGCTACCCACTGTATGTGAATGCACGTCAGCCGTGCAGATGAGTGTACGTGTTCCTGGTCCCAAGTCTAAAATGACTTGTACGAGAGTTCGTGCAATAAATGAATTTGCAAGCCGGGCGTCTTTTGTGGTCACTACAAACTTTGTTATCCATTGGCAGTGAAATGATTTCCTTTTGCAGGTTTGATTTTGTCCAGAGGACCACACTTGATATATAACATAATGAAAATTAACTTGCGAAGGGGTATGAGTATACATCTCCTACTGTTTTCAGCACGGTTACCATACTATCTCTGCTCTAGCTCCTTTTTCTCATAAAATTGTTTAGTCAATATCCAAATAATTCGGCGCAATTGTTTCAGTTACTAGAAAGTTCATACTGTAGCCAGCTATTTCCACAGTGTTAACGTCGGTTCATTTTTTTATTTGGGTGGGTTGCACGGCACAGTCGTCAGAAGCAATATGAGTACTTACCAGAAAACAGAGAATAAACCAGCAGTGTTGACAATGAAGGAAATTTAAACGCTCGAGTTTTCAAAGAAAACCATTAATCTTTTTGATTGTCAGTTGAACTACAGTAATGGTTTGTCACATGAAAATATTAAATCTAGTTTCTACGGAATGGATGGGAAATTTCATTAAGGCATCAAACCTATCTTTATGGTTTGACCCGAAAGTAACCCAGTTCGCTAAGAACATATGCTGCAGTAAACCGAGTAGTGATTTGTAAACTCAGTCTAATTGGCTGACAAATGGAGTGAGAATAACATAAGGCTACGAGCAAATTGTATTACCCTACCTTTCAATAACGTCAAGTGGCCTCTCTAATCACTGTTGTCAAATATTTGACTATTGCAAGTGTTAGCGAAACGTGAATAAATAATACAGGAAATTATAAACAGAAGATCAGATCACTTTGTCACGTTGTCTGTTAACTCAATTACGTCTGACAGACCAAAAATCATTACATTAGGTAAAAGATTAACATGACTGGGTTCGAATCGGTCGATTTAAAACTGACGATAAAAACTACGTGCATCTCGACCACATTTATTTCGGAAGTTCAGCAGTTTCACATGTAGATAATTTTGATGAGTTTCCTTCCGGCTACAGTTCAGACATGTGACATGGAAGTTCCTGCTGGGGTTTGTCGATAAGTCGGGTAACGATATGGTACAGATTTGACACTCATAGGCCTGCATATAATTGGGAAATGTGGTTATCATCTGGTTTATCTGGTACAGTTGGAACTCAGTTGTTTCGAAACAAGATTCACTTAGATGTAGAAATCTATCTCAAAAATATATCAGCCGAACAGATCTTTCTGCGAAATGGATTACACCGACGACAAGGTAGAGTGTTTTGAAGTTCACCGAAAGTTTGATTTCACCTTTGCGTAACGTTACATGGGGCACAACTTCACAAAACAACTAACGAACCCCTTAACTTGTAAAGTACTATGGTTTTCGGCACACCAGGTATATGACAAATTTATTTCTGGGATGAACTGAATCTGTGCAAATATACACTAAGGTAACTTAAGACATATCAGATGCTTTTCATTAGTGTCTTGGCTTATATTAAACCTGAATCTACGATCATTTGTAAACACAACTGGTAGAGCGCTCATTCAACTTAATGTTTAATTGTTTACAATAATTTTTAATCCGCGATATGTCTCAGATGGACAAATTTTAGAAAATAGAGTAAATTTCAGCAGTACTGAGCTCAGTGTCATTGAACGGTTAAAATTCGCGATATGAACGCAAACAACTATTCTGTACTGTCTGCTTATCAAACGACGAGCTGGTTCTCAAGAGCTTAACTCAAGTACCTAGATTATGTTCAGACTATTTCCATATGATTAGTATAAAACTAATACTGAACCGGTTTCGGTGCTTTATCATGACAAACTGATATGGAAAATTAGAAGGGCGTTGTAATCCGTCGGAAGCTCAAAATCATGGAACAATTTTTGCTCCCTCTATTTCGACGAACTAGTTATTGGCTGTTCTGTTAATGGGCAGATAAAACTTGAGTTAAAGTCCGAATCTGAATACACTCACTGGGAATCACGGTGCAGCGTACTAGAAGAGAATAGCCCCAAGTTTGAACTGCAGTTGAAAATGAAATAAGGTCACGGAAAAATTCCCAAAACGGAAAGAAAAATGTGATTGATCAAATCACTCTGTCACTTTGTTCGTTAACCCAATTATGTCCAATACATTTGAGGTGATTGCCTTAAGTAGATGACCGGAATAGTTGGTTTCACTGAACAGATTTTTGTCCGGCTTCCGAAACAATTAAATTGGATGATTCAATAACCTCATCCAGACCAAAAAAGGTTACGGTTAACAGGAATTTTCAGTCAGAAAATTATGCTGCAATTCAGTTTTTGTCCTTGTCAGACTTCCTGTGGTACAGCAGGTAGGCAGACTGCGTTTCAATCTGGTAACATCTGTGTGACACAGTATGCCGTTTCCGGTCTCTTTGGCAAAGCATTTTATGTCTCGGTATTGTATGTCTGTTTCCAATCCGTAAGTGCCATCTGTAACTGCTGCGGAGATATAATCTGGGATAGCGAGCTATAAATGGACAGCCAACGATTTTGTTGGCTACTGTACTAAAGAACACCAATAACAAAGAACCGCTTCCGGTAAGAACAAAAGCGTTTCTTCACTGACAGTGTTTCTTCTTGGGAGGGAACTTAGGAAACTCTACTGTTGCAAGTTAGACATATTAATTGAGAAATTTTACAGTGAATGTGCTCTCATGTAGCCTGTTTACTATACTATCACTTAATATATATCCAGAGAAATAATTTGTTGTTAGCTGACCGTTACCTGTAATTCACTACGCCGACACAAAAGTGAAGGATTATGATTCTAAGTAGTATAGTGCACGAGCCGTTTGAACAAAAAGACACGACAAATAAGTCAGTGTTATACTATTTAACGTCCGCTGTTGAGTACCAACGTTACTAGAGGGTAGACTGAGTAGTATTAGAAAGTTCAGTTTCAGACAGCAGCCATAAAAGTGTAATTCGAACTCCGTTACCTTGAGCAAGAAAAAGATCATTGTAACTATCAGTTCTTTCAAACTCATGACAAAACCTATTAGAGATTATGTGTAGACGAGAATGGTGGTTCACGGACTGTTGTTTAGCTGGTCTATTGCTTCAGGGATATGCAAAAGTTGGTCAAAAATAGTTTACTTTTTTGTGATCTCTAACGGAGGACATTCCAACCCATATTACAAGTGTGTCACGTGTCATTGCCTGTGTTATTCATTGTATAATTACATTTATAAGTTGTCATATTTGAAGAGCGCTGTTCGTACGTTCCAAAACTACTTCATGGATACTGGCTTACGGTTGTTCTGTCCTCCGACTAGAGCTGAATCATCCTCGTGGTAGGGTACCTGACATGAGGCAAATCAAATTTGATTGTGCTAAAATGACGTGTGCAGATTACTGGCAGACGTGTTTATGTACTTTTATGATCCACTATTAAGTTAGTTTGAAAAAAGTTCAGTCTGGCCTGATAAAACCATTATGCGTTTTTTTCTTGTAGAACGGCAGCTTCGAGTGGAAGGTAATCCACGCACATCAACTCTTTGAATTACTTCTGTTAGTGGTACTCTTCATCAGCTGTTCTATTCGATCCCTTCTCTATCAAACGCGTTAATACTCTATGTATCACAACTGCAAAACCCTACGGTCTACACTCTATTGTTTGTTGAAAGTTATCAACTAAACTGAAGTACCAATTTATTCAAGGACGGAGTAGGTTATATGAAAAAATTCTCACCCACAGTGTACAAAAATATTAGAAGCCATGGTGCATAAAGAATATTATTTAAACTGTTTGAAACTAACATTCATGATCTCATTTTTCTCTCAAGTTGCGATAGTCAGATGGCAGAGGACGCAAATTTAACGTGCACTAACCTAGCTCGTGATTTAATTCATGCCGATATGTAATAATTGTTATATTTTACTTAAAATAATTACAATAATCATTGAATGTGTTATGCGATATTCTTTACCGTTAATGAGCGCATAGTGATGTTGCGTTTTATGCCTCGATTTCATTGCGAAGACCTTCTTACAAAACATAGACCAGTTTCAGGGAATGCTTTCTGTGATTGCTGGATGGCCAAACGTGAGGTAAACTTTGATCTAAAAACTAAAAAGTTCCATCACATATACCTTACAACTGGTAGTTATTTTATTGCACATAATATTACATACTGTAATGACAGTTTATCATAATGTTTAGGAAAACAACTACTGATAGAGAGCAACCATGCTGCATGAACTCTGAAGAATAGCAAGTCGAAAAAAACAGTTAAAAACTTCTAACCGTATAATTACAGGATACTTGAACATCTGCAGTTTGTGACCATTAAACAATGCTCTGGGTGACGAGCAAACAAAATGCTACACGAGATTCACAGGAGATTGACAACTTCAAATTCTAAGTGGCTTATACCGCATAAGACGTGACTTTGGCTCCAGTCACGTAGAGTCACTGAAATAAAACGTCAAAATAAAGGTGTTTTAAAAACAGTATATATCTGTCTCTTAATTTGTTTCATGTTTCACGCTGAAAAGAACGAATCTGAAATTGTTTTACGACCTCTACTGATAATTGCATCAATAACCATACACTTGAAACTCATCAGAAAAAGTATGGATTTTTTGCCTTATTTGGCGGCTATATTCCTAAGAGTCGATAACATAATTTCGTTAACAAATTCAACTGTTTGATACAACTCTCGTGCCTGATATATTTCGAGCCCTATGTACGTAGCTAGTCGAAGCTTGATCTTTCTTATGGATGAAGTGCCAAAATTTTAGTATGCATTTTTGTCACAAAATAGTATTTTTACAACTTCCACCAAATCAGGCCCATGTCGGTGACCTCGATACTTGGTTTGTCATTTAAAAACAGATGGTAAACTGTCAATGCCTAACTGACGATACCGTTCACAGTACTAACAGCATGACCTCGCGGATTGTACGAGCCCACGTATTGTAAAGTGCACACAGGACATTTGGTGAACTAGTGAACAGCCTCAACTGGGGCAACTGTGAAGAATAGCACTTAATTTAGTGTTTTTCAACTATTACACTACTTGCTTAGAAAATGCATTAGAACTTTAGACCTGAGTGCTATCATTCATAATTTTTATAAAGGTTCAGTTATACCAATGTTTGTTTGAAACGAATCGTCAAATGCCATCTTAGATACCGTGCTTCCCTCAAATTTACCTTATTATTTAAAGAGAAAAAGTTAAAATGATTCAAGGAACGCAGCTGACCTCAGAGCAAAAGGTTACTTAGGAGATGACCAGAAATGTTTCAGTGTAGAATATTTGTACTCAATCTCTCAAACGGACAAATCACCTGGACCGGTTTCGTTCATATTTGAACTCTTTAGGCAGACACAGCGGATTTGTGGCTCAACCTGGCAGTTTTTATGTTACGTACAAAATCAACAGCCACGTTTGTACTTGTCAGCATAAAAAGACCAGAAGGTAGTAATTATGAAGAATCAACTTCTCTCATGTCTTATACCGGACAGTTCTGAAGTTGTTCGAAGTTAAAATGACTGAATGATAGAAGCACACAATACATAAAAGCTAACCAGTACTCATGAATTTGTTATGTGACACTAGTTGTGTATGTGCAATAGCATTTGACTTTGCTATCTACAGTACTGCTATTTCTGAGGCACTATATGTAATCTCTGTTCATAGTTGGGTTATGAGAGTCAATATCTGAAAGATATACACTAACCTGATGAACAAAATATTCGGCATGTTTTGTCTAACAGTTCTGTGCAGTTTACTGCCAGATTATCTGGGTCTTCTTGAAGAAAAGTGGACAGAAAATATGTTTACTATACTGATAACCAAACAGCGAATGGGGTGACACAAAGTGGAAATCAATCACATTTAAGAGCAACTATCATATCTGGTGTCTTATGGAAGGGATAAACACTCTTGAGTCCCACTCGTCAGAACTGGCTAGTAATGCATATGCTCTGGTTTTAAACTTCAATCTGTGTTTTTATGAGATAGTTAGGTTGATCATCACTCCCCTGATTCTGAATCGAAAATTACGTTCAACCTTTCTGTTCAGCACTCGTTCTGAGTACTACTCAGTATTTGAACAAAATTAAACCAATCGAATAGAGACCAAACCGGTTTTACAATCCACACTGACAACTGACATTCGAATTGGACTTGATCGATGTTTTCAGGCTATGATGCACAGGTCCAAAGTCATTTTTAAGTCAGTCACACTCATCCTCATTTGAGCCAGGCGGCTGGTGGAACTTGGACTTGGGTTCGCAGAAACAGCTTACATTCCATTTGGTGAACCTCGTGTTCACTCGGCCAATTGTTTTTTGAAAATCTCTTCTGACTGGTGGTTAGAGTTATCTTTAGGCTGGTTTATATTTAATACCACGAAAAGTCCCAAATCAGACCAGACCAGTTTGATCGCATCGTCTTAAGCGTACATTCAATCTCCACTTCGTCCTATCACAGTGTATCGGTTAATCACATGTTAAAACTGATCTGTACCAACAAAGTTGGGTTTGGCTCCCAACATAAATTTGACATTCACTTTAAGCTGGGTAGGTAAATGATTTAACAGTGTGAATTCACGTGATATTACTATATAGCCTGCAGCGATGTAAACAGTGGACATTAGTATAGCAGGCAGATGTTTCACAGTTTGTTTTAAGACTTCCAAAGAAAGATTCAGAGTTCAGTAAATAAGTGTTGGCTGCGAGAATGGAAAAGAGACTCTCATGATTTTTACCAGTATTAATGATTAGTAGTAGGGGATTTGGATTTTCATGTAGATTGAACATCACCCACAATTGATCGCAGCTGTCGCATTCCCATAGACTTTCCAGTCGGCCCATTTCGAAAAGTTCGTTCATGA
>LUCH01000168.1:50186-74094 GCA_013368495.1 Paragonimus heterotremus
TCATGAACGAACTTTTCGAAATGGGCCGACTGGAAAGTCTATGGGAATGCGACAGCTGCGATCAATTGTGGGTGATGTTCAATCTACATGAAAATCCAAATCCCCTTTTACCAGTATGTTTATCCAAGGTAATCAGAGTTTCCTCACATTCGGAAAAAAGAACGAACACTAAACGTAAACTGGTGAGCTTGAACCAAAGCATCTGACAGACTACTAATGATCGATTATAGCTTCCGTAGAGAAGCTTTTATTCAAAAACTGTAGTGAAACCCCTTATTGGACATGACTTGTGATCATTGGACAGGGCCACACAGAACGGTCACCAAATCCATTCGATGCATTTGGGACGGTTCATGACGTACAACACAAGAAATTAGATTACAGCGAGGTTGAAGAGAACAACGAAACTCTCATATAGACCGTAATGGGTTGGTAGTGTAGTTGTGTCAACGTCAGCTGCTGAATATAAATTGAATCTGTTTATCTGATCGTCTAAATATAGTGATCATTTCTGTCTAACGCATGACTACAGTTACTCGTTTGAGCGACAAGAGCACATAGAAGTTTTGGGATCAAAGTTGCTTCCATTATGAGATGGAGGTGCGTTCTAACCCATTCTTGGAAAGACACTGGACCGGAGTTTTATTGTTGGTAGAGTTTGTTACTAGTCCTTAATCTAATTTTCATGCTTGTGAAATAAGCGAAGTGACAGATATTTAGTTTATAAACCGCTAAGGGTAACCCGAATGTCGACAAATCAGTAATGGCGATTTTGTTGCTTGGTCGTTTGGAGACAAGTGAGAAAGATCTATGGCATATTTGATAGCAACAGTGTGACATGAAAGTTGAGAGTGCCGTAATAATTAATGTAAACAATGAACTAATTACTGTTTTGACAGGAAAGGGTGTGCCCAACTTGACTCAGTTACTAATGAGGAAACTGTGCATTCTCGATGACAGTGGAATCGGACCACTTATTCATTAATAGTGGTTTGACCAGGCGTTGTATCTACAGTAGCCTAAAATTGATCAAATCGATGGGCGAAAAACGAATAAGCGTCGAGTAACAGACCAATCACAGTTCAATAAATTATTTTCTTCACAAAACCCTCGATTGACGTGTCTGTTCAATTTTATCGCACCTTTGTACACTGGCACTAACATGAAGATGAGATATTGAACACGAATTCGCAAGTGTAGCTTTAGTATGGTTGTAGCAATGAACATATTTTAAATGACTGCGGTAGTACCAGTTGAAAATAAATGCTAACCGGTTTTACCTCAATTTTGAGAGAAACAAGAAACGATAATTTTGCAACCAAGCCCTCAGTTAAATCAACTGATTGGAATTAGAGACTGATATTTACATGACCACAACGAATAAACCGGTACCCTATTTTCTAACGGGTTACCGCAGAATTCATTCAGGTGCAATTTTACTCATCTTGTGGCCATGAAATTGTATTCTTTAAACCAGCAGAGATAACTTTGAGGCAGCCATTTTGGTTGCAGCTTTGAGTACAAAAGGCTAAATTTCAATGTTTCTCGCTTCCTGTGCAAATACGTCATCAAACTTGTTTACCGTAGAGTAAATAAACGTTAAAAGCACCAAACCATTGTAAAAATTATCGGGAAAAACATTCTTTTTATATAGGTAAAACCGAAAAAAATTGTTCACTATTAGCGCCTCCCAAATGCTGTACCAGCTGTTCATGTCTTTCCGAAAAAGGAACCTACGCAAGCTCGGTGAGATCAAACATACATTTCCTCATCAATCACAGTTTTGTGATAGATGAAGCTGGTCACTTCCAATTGTTTGTTCACACTGTTCTGGTCGAATAATTAACCGTTTCTTGAATCTATTTCAGTAAAACAGTTTTTAAACTACCGCCGTACAGTCACAATTTTGATCGTAAAACACTAGCTTTTTGGTTATCTGAAGAGAAAACTTTTATGTAACGAATAACCAATGACTTTGGATTTTACTTTGAACAAAGTGACTGCATCGAAAGCAACAGAATTATTGTTTCTACTCCCTATTTTTCTCGGTTCTTTTCTTTGCGGTTTTAACCCAACGACGGCAATATGGAATGAAACTAGTTGACAGACACAGGAACGTTAGTTAACCCGCATACGATGAATGTCACTTAGAAAACGAAAGCAAACTGAACTTGGTGGTCAGATTTATGAAACAGTGAACACTTTTGGGAAAATCGGAGAATGTTATTTGAAAATAAGTAAAAACGTAAGCGTACATAGCGTGATGAATACAACACATTTGAACTCTAACTGGAAACAAACCTTCATTGTGTATATCGTACACATTAAGGAGAAGACCAAGAGAGATAAAACTGGCCCACTTATACCAAGATTAACGTAATCAAAATCATAGTAGCACACTATGTATTTTCACGAATAATTTACCCAGAACATTAACGGACAGATTTAGATGAGCATTACTATAGGCACATCCGTAAACTGTAATGTAATTTAGTGAAATGTGACAATGAACGACTCAGTAACAAGAACCTAGGGATCCCAGAAACAAAACCTTTTCGCAATTTGAAGCCGTTCGAGTGAAATCCATTTTTTATGTTTGTAAGAACATCTGATTCGTTTGAAAAGCCTGACACCATAGTTACTTGAGAATACACTAAGTTATAGGTCTCCCAAACAAGTGTGTAACTCAATATCACAAGTGATCGAACGCATACCTCAGTTGTAAATTTGTTTCTCTACATTTCCTTGCTAGATGTTATCACATCAATAGTTTTCAGTACAGCAGAACTAAAAGCACAGCTTTTTATTCCAAGAGTTTATTAGCGAAACCAAAACAGATTACCATTTCAACATTCACCTAACCATTTTGATTAGTTGATTTTTTCTGGTTGCACAACTAATCAAAAATGAAAAACGTCACTTCTATCTGATACAACTGTTTGAGTGGAAGAAGAAAATCTAATTATTTTCAATCGAAACACGTGATTCTAAACCACCTGATTGAAGAGTATAGCTGGTTCTTACTTATCATTCAATCCAACTCGTCCGTTTTCTCATCTAGGTTTTTCAGTAGCGTACGGGAGCAAATTTTCCGTTTTATAGCTTTGCTGAAAAAATAACTAGTGAGGTTTGTTAACCTGTATATATAAACATCACCGTTATAGAAAACACTAAAAGCATTAAGGCAGAAGTGTCACTGGTTCCTAAAGTTGTCGTATTTTATGACTTCTGTGTTAGTCATATAATCCTGAAAATTCTGCTTCGGACGTTCATATAATTTTTCTAAACACTCGTATCGTTTATTTAGATGGCTAAATCAACATCTGTTGTCAATTTGTTGATGAATGTTTTTCACATCCGAGATGTATCCAACATTTGGAAAAGTCAATTCGGATCTTAATAATTGGGACAGATTGGGACGGACTGTTCAATAGTTTGCATAACAGTTTGATATTACACGTCACACCGACTGTTTAGTATGTGTGGTTAACAGATAAGACGCAATTTATGATTCGATATCCGATTACTATTTGTGAGTTGATCAGGTCGGAAACCGGACTACGGAAGAGCCATAAGACAACTTCACTTTATGATCTACCAAACGTACTGTTTCAAAATTTCTATTTACTTGATCGGCCTACCCCTCATAGTTGAGTTTCATTAGATTGGGTTCTGATTAATCCCTTCCTCTATCTGAAGATATTCCCAATTTTGTTATGTGAATGTAGTTCACGCATCAGATATGTCTCAGAGATTTGTGACTGACTTTAGACAAAAAGTACGGGTCTGTCAATCTAACACCTGCAGTCTGACAAGAAACCACAATGTATGTGATACAACACTGTCTTTTGTAACGGTTCGTTCCTCTTTGCCGAAGTGACTTGAAAATTAGCAATACATCTTTATTCAATATGATATCCTAAGCACTAGTAGTACGCCTCTTGTTCGAAACAGTCAGTTCACCTACTCGTAATTAGAAAACGTTGGTATCTATTAACCGGTGGTGTGTCGGCGACCCTCGATTTGAAGCATACTAAGTTTTCTTGAGGGTCAACATGTTCCACCCACGTCTATCAGGACCATCCGGATTTAATTGTCCCTTCTACTAAAGTATACATTCACACATTACTATCATCACAATGTCCGCTAAAAACCAGATGTTTCATTCCTGGCTATTTCAAACTTAAACGAAGCTTGTAAAGTTCGTTTTCTAATTCTCCTTCCGGCAACTGTCAGAAACATCGATTTTAATACCAGGTAACTAACTTTTGCGTTAGACACTGAAAAATCGATGATTCCATCTCGTTAGGAATTGGTGGTCACAAAAATCAATTACTGATAAAATGTGGCGATAGACCTCTGATGGGAAAATTCACAACTCACTTTCTCTTCTGAAATTTTCCGGCGACTGACTTGATGTCGAGATTGATATGCACATGGATGTACGTAACGCTGTTTCTCCGTCTACCTGATGTTTCTGTTAGCAATAATTACTTAGGAATGACTTTCCACAGACTTCTTCTGTTTGAGATCAAGCTTATTCCTCATCCATCCTTGAAGTATCCATCCATCCGGAAGGTATTCATGTTTTGACTTGGACCTTGGACGACATGTTTTTACAACCTGGTGACATTTCCAATGCGCAGTGCGTCATATGACCACGTGTTTTGAGAATAACAACATCGTCCACCTATAGATGAAGTTACAGTTCTGTCATAACCATCGTTATATTATTCTCCATCAGCTCACCGAGAATAGAAGGGTATCAGGGCGATCTGTAATCACATTAGTTAGTCAAGCAGAAGTATTAAAACTCACGATGTACGACTGTAACCTAATCTGATTGTTGGAAGTGGACTGGAAATTTTGCTGTTTCTTTCAAAAAGTGTTGGAGTGTTAACATTCGACTGTAAATTGTATCAACAAATGGAAAAATATAAAACCAGCTGGCATATGCCTATTGATTCAAACTCTGGGTTGTTGAATTTAAAAGAACATTGTGTTTATGTGATTCTCAAGACAATAAACAACAGATATAGAAACTAATTTGTTTCAGGACCTCACTTGGTCACTGCTGTTTAGTTCGAGCCGATATGGACTAGTTATAAAAAATGTTTGTGCAAATTGCGAAATTCTCTCTTTTCTCTACAGAAGGTGAGCTGAGTTACCGTAAATATGAAACCCAAGTTTACTTTGTGAGCTTAAGTTTATTCGACAGTCATATATTCCCACTAAATTGAAGTTGCATACACTTAAGTTTTCATAGTTACCTAGCCAGAATAAAAATGTGAACACTTTTCGCCTAAACGGTGAAAGCTAGAGGGGGTGGGACATTGTTGTCAAGTGAGTGAAGAATGATGTATGGAAAAGTTTTGCATCTTAAAATTTGGCAAAAATTTCAGGAGGCAGTAGCAGTTGTTTTCTAAAATTATGCCGTGTTTTGACTGACAGACCTAAGTGTAAAATTGATGTGCAACCAGTTTTGTAAAACGAAAGAGCCTATTTCAGTAAACACTGTTGAAATATTTTCACTTGTTTCAAGTAAATTAATCAACAGTTTGTTTAACTGTTGCATCAAATCACAAAACAGCGTCAAAACGGTAAAACCAATAAGAATTTGAGAAGTGTGTTTGTTGGAGTGAGAAAGAAGATCAAGGCCGAAAATGAACTAAAAGTATGTGTTACGGGTGAATGGTGCAAATACAGAAAGCAGTAACATTGGTGTAGGATAGTGACTGTATATTTGGGTACGATCTCATATGAGTTTTGACGTTGGACATTTATATGAGCAATTAGCTTATAGTGACAGGGAGATAAAGTGTTGAGTTGTATGTGTGCCGAATATACATTGGCTGGTTTTACTTGCTAAAAATGTTTGTCTATCGAAACCAAAAATCGAATCCAGTGCTATCGATTAATTGATCGCTCCAAATGCAATAGTTAATTGTTATCAAAACCGTCTTAAAAATTCATATCATTTCTTTTGATAAATATTCAGGAGATTATTCGTAAATCTTACTCTATCTTAGTTGATTCAAAAACTGAGCAACGCCTACATTCGATCCTACTTTTGCATCTCCGTAGACTTTCCAACCAGCACTATTTGAAAGAAAGTGATAAACTGGAGGGCCGTACTTGTTATCGTTCGTCACCGGTGCATATCTCTGTTACGAATGTGACACAAATTTAAGCTCATGTTATCACGACGAAACCGTGTTGACCACCGTGTCACTGACGGAGAAATATATGACTGACGTGTTCTGTATGAACGCTCGACTAGAGTCGCATTGGTGTTCAACGCATTATGCAACTGAACTAGAACAGTGTGATTTTGACCTGCTAAGAAAACTTATTCAAGGGGAAGTCGATCGAAGCCAACCGGATAATTACTGTGCTTCCGCTCAAGGATGTCGGTCACTCTGACCACTACTCACACCCGAATAAATCTTTGTTTACCTATAATTATTCAGTCGTGCACGACATGTAGTTAATGACGCAGTGGTTGACGCGGCCGTCTCATCGTAACTCGGCTAAAGGTTAGTTACCACCCATGGCAGAGATATTTGCTACTGTGTGGATCGAACATGAACGAAACTCCAGTCTGCTGCTTTTTTCAAAGGAAGAAATAACAAGTCTGTGGAAATGGGATTACTTGGAGTCACTGTTGAAGGATCCCACTTTATCTGCGATCAGTATTGCGTGCTATGCGATCCCACTAAGACAACCACAGATTAAAGGGCAAATGAGTTGAAAGATACGTAACTTCCGGAAGTCATTTGGTAACATCTCTCTAGTATATATGGATACAAATCTGGTCAGGTTGTTGTAACCCCGTATAGTTTTGAAAATGTAGTAGTGGTACTGATCCTCGGTGTAAACTCTTGATGTCGTAATTTTCCGCCTGTTTGCTTCGTGATTGAGTAGAACCTTAAAATGTTAGGATCCCTGAGAGACTTGAACGGATTATCAACAATACAAATGGCCAGGTAACTTTTTGATTTTCAAGTTAATTATAAGATTCACGAATTTTTCGTAGTAACACCATCCAGGTATCCGAATAGTTTAGGCGAAGGTGTGTTATTTTCCAAACAGAATACACAATTTTGAACGTTTTAACATTTGATGACAACAAGCGCATCAGACATTGTTAAAACCACAAAATTGTTTCTTAGTATTCGGGAGACTGGACGTCTTGAATAATAATTATTTTGTGAAAAGATTGGAATTTTTTTATTTTATCATGATTACAAATGTATTCTCAGCATTCCTGCTTTTGTTACTTCGTGTATATTTTGTCGCCCTAGAGAGCTTATAATCTTGAGCCGAAGTGGTATCGGAAACAGCAGAGATCAGTAGTTCAACCAAACCTGACTCGCCTTCTAGTTTCTTTATGGACTAGTGAGATTTCAGCCAACTGTGTTCCATTCACGTTTAATCGACAAGATCGGATACTGATGGTAGGTAATAGCTGACCAGGTGTCTAGGTATGACAACGCAACCAGGTTGTGTTTCGGTGCCAGCGGGCACCGATACACGTCAGTCATACAAAGTATTGTTCACATTCTTTGTTTCGTGTTTTCACATAGCTTACAATGGATTTCGTGCAATAAACCACCGCCCAATCTAAGCATCTTTTGCGGCCGCAACAAGTATAGAGCTTAGAAGAAGCGCAGTTGAGTGAAATATGGTGGCAGTTTGCTGGTGATTAAAACATGTACTGTAACTTTTGAGTATAATTTAAAATAGTCAACAGACAATATCCCGTCAGTATTCGAGAAATCTTAAACTGCCACAAAATACATTCACAGTGGGCTCACTGTTCAGCAAATGGCCAGTATTCATTAGCTGAAAGTGCCAAATCTTCTAGTTCAGGGCACACAGATATTTCACTGTGTTCATGCTAGTTAATGTAAGCTACATAAAAATTTGTGGGTCAGTAATCTCCTATTATCTTATTCTGCATCTTTCAACGTGTTGCACAGGGATGCACCTTGCAACGATTAATTTAGCTTTAGTTACTTTTGGTTACTAGACAAAAACAATCGATTTCACACAACTCCTCCTCTCTGGTTGCGACTGCAAGAGTTAGAATATGAAGGGATTCGGATATCTTTTAGTCTCAGATCAATAATCCGCTGTCATCGACCCTGTTATTTTCGAACAGAAATGGCCATACGGTCATTGTAACCGGCAAATCCATGTTACAAACCAAAGTCCCACTGACTGGTTGAGCGCAGCGCACTATAGACTATCGGTTTGCAGAGAATATTCTCCAAGAAGTTGATAGTTCAGAAGATTACACCTATCTCTTTCTTCACTCTTGTAAGTCTAATGTTTTATAGTTATGAATTACTCTTAGTTGATTCATTTTACTCCTAACTTTATTGGATTTTAATGTTTTGCCATCATCTTTTGGTTTTTTCTCATCATCTATAGTCAATAGCTTTTTAGTAGGCAAAGACTCCGTCGAGGTGTTCGAATTTGACTTCATATACACGCTTATTACGTGGTCATTTTGATTTTCCTTGCATCCAATCCACTGTTGTTATCAATATACAAGGCCTGATTAATTTTCTGGATGCAAGAACAGGTTGGCAATTATGAGTCCGTATTCACTATCGCCTCATCAACGCGCTGAACTCGGAGTTCGCACTTCAGTCAGTCACTTCATAACACAAAATGAATGTAATATATGTGTGTACTCTTATTCAAGGTGTGCCTGCTAGATAGCATTGTTAATCAGAAACTGACTGTGCATGGGTTACACGTTGATCGTGCACTTCAGACTGTCACCACACAGGAAGGCGTGGCATAAAATGCCTGAACAATGCCAAAAATCGATGAGTAATTTGAACACCTTGAAGTCTGCATTTCTTCATGCTGTCCGTTCCGGAAGAGTGCAAATGACCAAGATGTTGAGTTTAATGTAACTGTTTGCAAATATCCTTCAACGAACTTGATGCTTCGGGTACTCATACGACGTTTTACACTGCCTCTCCTAGGCTGCTTTTTATTATGCTTAACTCGCCGGTGCACCCACATTTTGTGCATAATATTTGGGTTTGACTTCTATGTTTGTCGAAGAGTGTTACTCTTGTTTAGAAGCAAACCTGGTTGGGATGCTTCGTTCGGTTACTTACCCAGATTGACCGCATAAACTAAGACGAGTATGGGTACATTATTCCCATCATACGTAACTTACTCTGAACATTTCTGTCAAGTTTGACACATTATTACACTAATCCGGTCTGGATAACTAGCCTGAAAAATAGTTCGCCACAAATACAGAAACAAATGATCCGTCTGATGTGTAGATAACAACTTTTTCATGCCCGAATGCGTCCAGTCCGGAAAAGCCCACCGAAGTCCGTTCCGGAATTATCGTGAATAGGTAGATTCAGGAAAAGATTTAACACATACCTTCAGGATATCAAACTGAACCATCTGACGGTTTAATCATTATGGCTGTTACGTTAGGATTAAAATGATCTCAAACTCTCGTGGTTGTCAGTAATCTGTTAGTTATTGCATGTTAAAAGACGCTTGATAAACTGTGATTAGGTTTATCATCGATAAGGTTCTCTACCTGATTCCTATTCGCAATTCTTTTATCGGTGATCACGTGAATTTGAAAACACTTACTGATTTCTTTTATCATGTAAAGTAATCCAAAATGGAGTTTAAGGTACATTGGCATTATCAACACCGTCTAATCTACAAAATCCCACGAATTTTTCGAATACATAGAACGTTGTGTAAATTACCACCAAATAACATAAAGCGAGTGAGAATGGTATTTTTAATGCGACATCAATGAACAAACGCTTTTGATTTGTTCAAATTTCCCAATCATAACTGTTCAGATAACGCTATGATGATTTTTATTGATCAGATAAGCGCAACACCTGATGGTATCTTATTTTCGGCAATTCACCTATTGTTGGTTTTGAACAATCTTGAAGAAGTTTTAGTGTTAAAAAATAATAGACATCTTAGTGTTTTGATCGTTTGACTTCCTACTCAACAACGTGAAGCCTATTTGTAGTTTTCGTATGAGTTTTCGTGCAACCACGTTTATCAGTGGTAATGTGGGAGAACTGACGATCACGTGTTCTCACCACGACCACGACTGTTGGCAACCTGGATCGACGACCCTTGGGAGTAACGGAAGTTTTATGGCGATGCCAGCAGTGTTTGGGAAGTGTTGAAAGAATGTGTAAAATATTCAATCTGTGAAGTCTTTTAAAGAGGTGGGTATTAATTAGCTAAAAGAAGTCTAACAATTTATCATACGAAGGCCGGAAGCTGTCAGATAAATATCATGAGAAGTCAATCATAAAAACAGTTGTTTCCAGCAATTCTCATCGGGTTTTTATAACTGAGTAGGGTGTATGTTTTTTATATATATAAAAATTAAAGCGTCAAATAGGTTGTTGAAATCATACACATGGGCGGATCGCAGTCTGTTGGAGCGGGTTGGGAGTGTTGATGAATATGTGACACTATCACTCGTGCCTGCCGTGAGACAAACATTCTTCGGTGTGAAGGAGTTCACTTCTGCCTGGGTTTCAAGTAGCTGTGGAATAGTTGGCTAGGGGAGATGTAAGGCTTGCACGAACTGTTTTTGAGCACACAAACAGCGATTGTAAAGTTTGATAGCAGTAGCTTCGGCCATTGATAACGGTCACAATATGACAGCTCTCGACTGAACTTGATGAACTTTCTAGATGACTCGGAGCGCTTCATCCGGTTCAACTTGATGACCAGTGTCAATTAGATAAGAACCGAGTACACTGGAAATGAGCTTCATCGAACTGTTGCGAAGCCATTTCGGCAGATGTTCACGAATCCTCTCCGACAGCCGACCTTCGGTTCCCCCGAAGCAACTAGCTTGACAACGGCAGGTGACAGAACAAACACAAAAAGGACGGAGAAAACCTAGGTAAGCTATCCTTGAGGTGCGGCACGAGTACCCAGCAGGTTTTGAACGATACGATGACTCGTACTGCGGGATAATCACTCATAACTGCACTACAAACCCAACGGGTGATCTCACTGGTCACTTCACCATTTCTTAAACTTTCGTTGGTCATCCACTTCACCATTGTTTGATAGAATGATGAAAACACCATTTTTATGCACCATCTCAACGGTTTCTTGTTTCACTTTCGGTTGCATGTTTCTGTCCAGGAATCGTTGAGGATATCCATTTTGACTTAGCACATCTCGAACGTGCTGCAGTTCACCCGACACACATTACATTGGATTTAACTGTGCTCCGGAAGTTAAGCATCTGTAATTCGTGTTTATTGGGCTTATTATTAGTCGCCCAAATGTTAGATTCCATTCAAGTATGCGTGATTCGGATTCAGACTAGCTGGGAATCCTAACGTGCGGCCCTATCAAAACCGCTGAGCGACTTGTCCACAAAACGCGATTTGACACACAACTGAAATCATAGTTAGACAGCTTAATCTTCCATTAACCTGTCACATTATCAAGGATCATGCAAAAACTCTGGTTTATGACACGAAACTCGCCAGCTTAATTTATATATTGCAGTATACGATTACGTTTGTGGACCTCATCACCTGACGTTGTCTAGGCGATCGGTCAGTCTGTCAATGTGAGTAGTGAATTATCTGCTACCATTTGAATACATCTATTAGTCGATTGATAATTTGTCTACATCTTTGTTTTCTGCCTATGTACTGGAGTGTAATTGCGTCGTGATTGATATTTATCCGGGTTCCGAATGTCAAGCGGTACCATAATAGAATTGTAGACAAGTTGCCCATAGCACAATGAGTTGTGGATATTGGACTCAAATGTTCTCTTTCGCTTAACGCTTGTATTTAAAGTATATTGAACTTTTAGATGACTAATTATTAATCGGGTCCCACCGAGTTTTCCACGTACGTAATTTTGCTGAGCATACAGTTGTTTTACACACAATTCCGAAGCATCATTCCAAGTTTACACTGTTTTGATTAGAACCGTTTAGCTTTGCAATTCAACGTACGAGGTGGAATAGCAACTTGGTCAATTAAATCGGTTATAACCTTTTTCCGTTAGGAATTCTCAGATTTTGGTCAGTTTTTTGGTTATCCGCCTTCATGTCTGACGGCCACAGTAGCATGGACTACATGTCATGTCTACAACATTTATGACCGTTTGTTATCAGTTTTCCCCCCTAGTTACTCCTTGTTGGTTCATACTCCAAATTTTCCAGTCACTTCTCAAGGTCTTCTGTCTGCACCGCTCACTCAACTGGGGTGTTTGAAACAATTGTACGAACACAAACGTTACACTGCGTTGTAAACTGGCTGACTGATAGGTTATCAAAGATGACTGATTGCCGAAACATTGTAAACACGGGCTGAGAGCCGTTGCTGTGCGCCGAAAGCAATGAAGATTTCGTCCTATCGAGATGTACGTGTGACTACCAAGGTAAAAATCGTTTCGCTTACACAATGTACAGAGATTTGTCTGCAAGCAGCTGGTTCCAATGACTACCAGCGAATTTAAGATAATTAGTTCAAACTGTTTTGATCCGAAAAGGTAAAAAAGGCGAAGTTGATGTCGGCAGGATCGAGCCCACGGGCATTTGATAAGCTTCATGTTGTAGCCCAGACACTAGAGCTTCAGGTCATAATAGCCTGAATTGCATGAAGGTAGGTGGATTACTTTCCCTAACCGTCACGCTTTCTGTTCTTATGGGCTAGAGCCGATCAACTGTTTGTGATTGGCTTGCAAATGAACGAGCATTCATCGCGGCCCTGGGAGAGAGTGAGAAAGACTTGTAAACGGCGGAATGGTGGGTGACTGATTTCAGCCAATAGGAAAACGGAACACAAAAGCTGAGTACGGCAGTTGATATTTTTTCTGCCAAGTACTCAGAGATAAGCGAGTATTTTTCAAGAGTAGATGTACATAACTAGTATCGCGTTTAAGCACTTAGCCGGGCCAACAATAGTTGAAAAGAGAACTGTTTGTAACCTGTCTGAAATGATGGTACTCAACGATATTTCAATCCCAACCGGGAAGCTAACAGAAAACGAAGTGGTCAGTTAAACATTTTCAAACCAGTCGCGGATCGATAATACTGCCTTATAACTGTGGTTGAATGGGTTCACTAATCGCAAGACAAAAGAGCCATTAGCACGTAAAATGTTGAGAGACTGACCACCAGTGGCCTAGAAACGGGTTTGTCAAACCAACTTTATCGATCTAATCTCTGTCCCTTTCTTCTGATTTTCCCATATCTTCCCTTTGTTGTAATTAACCACTCAAACGTGGCTTTACAAACTCCCATGTTTTGTACGGAAAAGTTTTTGTGCTTTACAATAGGAGTCAGTTGTCGACCTACTTGTAATCTGTTCCAAATATTTCCAGTTGATTTGTCTCAGCTTCCGTCCCAAAATATGTAGCAAACAACCGATTAAACTCTATCGTTCTATTATCTCGAATTACACTCTCATTGCAAGCAGTTACTAGCATGTAGTGTAGGTATTTTGTGATAAACACTCTTCAGCCGATGTTCCACTGAGATCAGTTTCATACTTGTTTGAACGCTGCAAGCCAAGATGATAAGGATGACAATCGTACGAAAAACCGAAACTTCCGCAACAGAACCATTTATTTTATGGGAATCTTTTGTTGAAAAGCTAAATATCTCGATAGACTTTTGACTTGTAGCAGAAATAATCTCCGCGGTTGTTTCTGCCACAAGGAATTTTCAAAACCCGGCAGTCGAGTGAATAAACGGCACAGAATGTAATAAACCTGAAAATGGGGACGAAGCTAATCATTTTTATATATATTGCCACGTTACAAATGAAGGTACATGAATACATTTTTCAGTAATTAATTTTCAGATCGGCAAAATTTTGTCAAGAAACGACTGAATTAAACCAATTTGTCGCTGAGACTTGTACCGTAGAAACTAAGCAAATGATCGATCGGTTGATGTTGTTTTGATTGGTTCACTACATCAGACTCGCCCCTTGATTGATCTATGTGAATCGATTATCGATCTGGTTTGTTTGAATTCTGGATTAATAAGACTCCCCCAAAAAACAGTTTTAATAGGAATACGTCTGGTCAATCAGGCTGATTCGAATAGTCTCATTAGTATGGTTTTTGCCTCGATGACTCAAGTGACCTACAGTAGATTGTTGTTAGTCATTTATCTCTTTTTTTTACTTTCAGCTGTGTAAAACTGAATAAGTTTTTTGACCACCCACTGTTTCACTATGCTTAACCAGCTTCGGTGGTATGCTAAATTTCCCTTTGGAAACATCAGTGAAGTTCGGCTTAAAAAATCTGCCGCAATGTAACAAGTAGACAAACGGCTAGGTAAAATCGGTTTTGTCGTAAATTTGGGGGACAATTGATCTGGTGAAATAGATAAGGAGTGCATTTGTAACATAGCACCGTCTAATAAAATCGTCGTTGACAAAGCATTTGTGTTTAATTGTCGTGCAACCTTTTCGAGCCCTTTCGTGCGAAATTAATGCGAACCGATAATCGAGCTTGGACAGTGTACATACGAACTAATAACAGGTGTTCAATCATAATGGATACCGACTACCCAAACAATTTTACATTCCACAAATTTTCGTTCGCCCCCACTGTATTTCACACGAGACTGCAGCAAACGAAAAGTTTACTGGAAATTAAACACCACTAGAAATATGCATATATATTTATCTCGTTTGCTCAGCAACCAAGTTGTAATGTCTGCATTATGGGTGCTATCTTGACAGAATGTTGTCGGGTTCAACAGTGAATTTTATGTGATCCATTCAGGCGCCCGAGAAAAAATGGACCAAATTTCACCGTTATTGACAATTATATTCTTGAAAAATGCCGATATAATACTATTTCCGACAATAAACGGTTTGTGGGGAACAGAGAATGCTTACTCGATTGGATTTCACTTTAGGAAAGAATGTATTTTAATCTCATAGAACCCGACCAATATGAAGCTGACATGGTTAGTAAAACAATTTTTGTGGGCGTCTTCAATTAGGACAGGCGCCAATATGGGCTACTGGAATGTCATGATGACTGCTGACAGTAAACAAGTTAACCAGTGATTCTATACTACGAATTATGCAAACGAGCGATCCTAGATTACGACACGTTATGATGATTGCAAAATCATTGAATTGTAATGAAGAACATGTTGGAAAGAACAACAGTGCGATACAAGAACAATATGAAATAAAAGCTGACACTCGTTGTTGTACAATAGTATGACAGCACGCAGGTTGAGGCTACTTGGTCTACATACAAGTCATAAGAAAATAACTCAAATCTCGGAAATGTCGGCAAAAAGCAGAGTTTTTGCCGAATGATGTATTCCACAAGTTCTAACGATCTTGTCATGTGTTACATTTTTTCATGATACCGACCAATTCACATGTGCAAACAAATATTCTCTTACCAGCCTACAACAGCCACAGAGAACCTATTGTGTTTGTAAGTTACTGCGGAGAATATAACTGCATTGAATCACGTTCACTTTTAGGTCAGCTGAAGGAACTCTACATTTGATTCCCTCTTCTGTTGTGGGTAGGAATTTTGCTCGGTATGTCTACGGTAAGAGTGTTCATGAATTGCTTGATGTAATCTTCCCTCGCTGTCTGTGCCTCAGCAGACCAAATGTTTGGTTTGGTGACAATATCGTAGTCCCTGGGTGAACTGAGCTCAAACAAGTGTTCCACCAATGCTTTTGAAAAGCGGATTTCTATAAATTTAGTCACATTTCCCAGCCGGAGTAAGGGTTTCGTGCGCGGAATAGTTTTCCCTAAGGAGAGTAGCAGTTTATTTATGCCACATTGTTATAGTGCAATCAAGAATCAAATGTTTATTTCAGCTCTAGTCAGTGAAAACATAGTCACAAATGGAATTAAACAACCGACCTGTAGCCGAACACGATATTTCGAATGAAAGTAACACACACACCCAACGTAAATATGTACTCCAAGAAGCACAATGGAACAGAGAAAAGAGTATAGAACAACTTGGTTTTACGAAGGAACCCCAAAGGCACAGAAGAGGTTTGAAAAGCCTAAAAGGTAAAGCATAAATAACAATTAAACTATACATAAAGAGTCGGAACGAATGCAAGCGTGCACAAAGTATTAAACCAAATTATTCTGGAGGTAAAAGGAATTTAAACTGATTCACACTTTCATCAACCATCCCTGTCTAAATTAATTTACTCTACACGATTAGCTTTAGCATGGATAGTTCAAGAACTTTCAGTTCCGGTGTGTTGCAGTAACATTAGTGTCAGTAGGTTTCTGCATTATGTGCTTCAGCGAATACGGAAATAGGTTGCTTCGCTTATGTGCTTCAACCAAACTGATGATGTTGACAGGAAACTGTTTTATTTATGGGTATCAACAAAGCATGTTGCTCGACGAAGGAGTATGGCACAAATTATTATATTGGCATATTCATCTGAACTACTAAACTAACTGATAACATGAAGAACTACAATACGTTTTGTGAACAGTTCCGCACACTTCTCAACCCAATTAGTTACGTCAAACTCAACGACATGATGCTCCTCAAAGGTTTGCTTTTAACGAAGCTGATAAAATTATTGAGAAAATAGCAGTCTGTGTAACTTGATCTTTACAGGTGATTCAGTTTAATGATTTGCTTTGTAAGATTCAGAACAAAGTCTCAATAAACGGAGATCTAGGTTGTGAGATAGCAAATGAAAAAGTTTCATTTTTTCACGCTAGATTTTGGTTCGTTTTTTTGACAAAATTAACGTAGTCATCATACCAAACAACGAAATAACCGAACAAAATAGAAAGCATTACATAATGTACTAATCAGTTATAGTAGATCTGGTTTTAAATTTCCAAAAAATGGTTGAAAGAACTTGTCACAGCGAGTACTGCTTTTGATTAGCCAATTTTAACTTCATTGGTGTTTGCCGGAACGTAACACGCGAAGTTTTATTGAAAATTATTAAATCACACTGTCTTATTAAAAAAACAGAGACGGTTTATTTGTGGTTTTATAAATGACAACAACATAAAAGCAAATTTGAATGACCGACGTTTTCCGGTTTAGGATGTATGGATGCCAATTTAAGATTATTAGAGGGGAATAACTGGATTTCAACTTTGAACAAGGTATCGCGGCTAGTGCGAAAGCGGATAGGTTGAAAAATAACAGGGACTGGTCGAGTCCTACAGAGTGAGAAGTGGCCGTCTCGCCACATGTGAAGAATGAACCAACTTGCACAAACTCAGTTTCCGGGATATGTTAAATTGACAATGAAACCTTTTAGACTGCAAAAAGTGTAGAAGTGAATTGTTCAATAAAGACAAAGCAAATGTTCCCCTACCTCTAAAAAATTTGATTTTGTGCGATTATGACTAGCTATATTCTTGCAGATTATTGAATGAATCTAAACAGTCCCACTCGTTCGTAACCAGCTGTCAAATAAAAATCAACCAGTTGCACGACTGCATACGTTTGAGATAGTTATAACTGTACATTTGCTTCAAAGCCTTTCTTAGTCAATTAACACGAAGTTTATGAGACAGTTTATGCTGCTTTCACTCATACAGTAGTAGTCATATACAACTCTTCAGTTCCCGCTGAGGTGGGCAGCAAAGTACGTTTTCCCACCTAGTTGTTTTTTCCTATTTTCAGCTTGTCGTTTGGATGAAACATTTAACAACACTTAACAGTCCCACCTAAAATAAAATGCCATGAATACTGGAAAAATCCAATATTTGGTTAATAAGCGTATTGTTTTGTTGTGATGGAATAATGTAGTTTAGATGGGATCCAACTGTGGAGGATCATTACGTCGACTAGATTCGAACCGGCGATGGAAACAGTGAGTCCAAACGCTGCAAACACTTATCAAAATTATGGAAACTGCCATACTACTTATAAGTAATACAGCTTATGTTCAACAGTGACATTGGTGGGATCAAAATTGAGTTGTTTGAGGAATCCTGCTTAGGCATTGCAGCCCCTAGATTGCTTGGTTGGTTCTATATGACGCAGTGGAATGAGTGGGTAACTGATTCCAAATGGGAAATTTTAGAGTTTCGAGCATGACAGCATATCTCAGCTGAGAGGGCACTTGTCATCTCTGGGCATACTCTTTCTCGCGACGGTTAGAATCCAGTCGAAAAGCCGATTTTTTATAACTGTATCTCATCTACATTACGAAGTCTGTTGAGTCACTTGTAGTTAGAACAACTTAATGTACAATCAGGGTTTGTGTGTACAATCGGGGTTTCACATTATATAAGCTCGGCTGATGAGTGTAAAATGCTGGACATCTGAAGCTAACAAATGCAGAAAATTCATGTTCGATTCAAAATCAATAGGCGATAATATTCAAATGCCAGAATACTTTGCAGTAACACGCAGAAGTAATTAGATAATTTAATAACGATAATAATAACAGTTGAACGGTGATTAAATAATAACTGATCACTCTGTAAGACTTAAGCCGGGATTATTTTCAAAAGCAAATCTGGATCGATGACATCCGATTATGAGATTTTCCGCTTGGAAGGACATGCTACAAACCAAGTACGGTAAAAACTACGGAATAAGAATGTTGTCCAATAAGTCACCCGGGTAAGTTAGGATTAGTGTAAAGAATCTATCATTGAGGTGATCGGTTTGTTAACAATCAAAGAGGGGATAATGCAGCTTTTTCGTCATTCCCACAAACTCACAAAATTGCAAACCTTTTCTATTAAAGTAGGCAATTCCTAAAATTGAACAAATGAGTGAGAAAATGGCGAGAAATTCTAGTGACGGGTATTTGTGGGACATTGCTGATATCTATACTTGGCCTCCAGAACTTGGAAAAAATTTGGCACAACGTTGTTAATAAACTTCAGCTGTGCACATTTTTCATACCGTTAGATCATTCCCATCCCTTGTGCACATAAGGTGTTCGTGGTCTTCCATTTTATACAGTGGCCGGAGGGCCTAGAGGTGATAAAGTCTACAGCTGAAATTTATGGTGAGTTTTGCTTGCGGACAAATACAAGCTGAGTTCCATTAGTTTAATGCAATGAACTATGAGCCAGATGAAACGGTGATCAGAGTGAGGATGGGGTCAGGGTCGCTGAATCAGTGCAATAGTTTCCGATAGTATCTGGAGGTAGACTATCATAGAACTACAGTTGTAAGAATATTTTTATGAACACAGTAACACTGCTGCGGTATTGTATCGAGAAGACGACTACAGTCTACTTGCAGTAAGCATGCGACAGTCTGAAAACGACTCAACTCACAGGTCATAAGAAGCGTTAGCTTCAGTTGACAATAGATCATTCTAATAAGCCACCAGTTTAGGAAAATAAAACATGCGACTATCACATTTTTGAATGTTGTTCTGTATGGTTTTTTATGTTGCAACTTGTCTAGATCCACCAAATTGTGTAATCTCCATTCAAGTCTTTCATAAGAGAGATACTGAATAAAAAGTGGGTTATCAAGATTCTTCTGACATTGAAATGACTGAAGATTGGGGAGTGTTTGAATTTCCGACGATTTGTGATCACTTCTGACTCTTCAATACATTTATACCTTTTATAGTAACAAACTAGACAGTCAAGTTGATGTCAGTGTTGGCAAATTGGTGTTGTGTTATATGCAATCTCTGTCAGGATTGCCACCGAAAGGCGTGCGTACAAATTTGCCGTCGCTGTTGAGAAGATTCTACTCCTGTGTACACTGCTTTGCAGACTCTCAGTCGGCTTACAGAGTGCCATGATTATGTGACTTACAGGAGTTCAAATTGTTCATAGCGTGCTGAAGACTACTAAATAATTGGAGGTATTAGTTTGTTCCAAGTTGAAAGCCATTTAGATTAGACCTTGGGTATTTTATTGAGACACAATTTTTGCCGACCATCTTTGAATAGAAACATTAGAATGCGGCTTTGTTCTAGTTGAATCTAATCAATAACACACACCGCTGTTCAGAGAAGAGGTGAACTTAACTCCATTGCTCGTCTTTCAGAAAAGGTTGCCACTTTTGCCTTGAAATAAACACAAACTATATTTCTCGCTGTTGTTGCCATCGTTTACAATGTTATTTGAAATATAATAAACAACGCTAAACCGGAGGACCTAGTTCAGTTTATCACGCTACTCACAGATTAATCACGAATCAACTTGACAGATGTTTGATCGAAAAAACACGTGCAAGTTTGTTCTTCTCAATTTTATACCAATTGAGATCAGCCTCATTGAATTCCAAAGGGGAAAATTTACCGAGCCGTTCAAATTAGTTACCGTAGTTGTGTTTGTTCAGTCACGTCAACCCAGCTCACCCATCGTATCCTGAAGGGCAGAAAAAATACATCTACTCTACACTATCGACCACTACGCCACATATAATACTCTAAAAAACAACAACCAACAAATAAAGTTTATTTTCTAAGGTTTTTGAGCTTTTCCTCTGACAGATAAACTACTTACATCTCCGTTTAAGTCAGTGAACTGCCACGCACATTTTTACGCGTCTGTAGAGATAACACGGAGTAAAACTTTCCGTGTTGTTAAACAAACTGTTTGGAGTCATGGAAATAAAAAATATTGTAGACACCTTCATTGAAGTGGTCATTTTGTCATACACACTCTCCACTCCGTTTCGTATGCTGCTCTAAAGTTGCCCGATAATCAGCATTTTGCGATTTTTCGTATGTAAGTTTACGGAATGTGTTAGTTCAAAACAGTCACTTGCCAAACACATCTCAGCCACTTGAAACTTAGTTTCATGAAACAAACTAGCTACTACTAGGTCCTCCTCTCTAATTACGAGTCAACGAGTTAGTAAGTATCTGCCTGTTGCTTAGTGAAACCACAAAATCTGAACGTTTTCCACTTCGGAATCTTCTGGTGTCCTGTTTTCTTCTTCTCGTTTACTAGCTGCATGCGAAGCTTAATCTGACTGATAATCTGTTTACGAAAACGGGTTTCGGTTGCAATCACTTATCAAAGTGTGGCTGACGGTAGTTGAAGCTAAAGCACAAGCTGTTGCTAATTCATTTTGTGGGACATTTTTTCCAATCTGTCATGTGCAACCAGTAACTTGCCGTCTTGCTTGTTGAACACTTTCAGTATGAGTGAACAGAAATGTCAGGAACAGATAGAAACACAACTCATTACAAATTTCTTCTGGGAATTGAACCACACTAGATGTTTTTAACCCTCTGTTCGACGTTATGGTCATGTTAATCAAACCTCTAGCTAGGTAAACTTGCTGTTTTGTCATGTGATTAACCGTATTCAGCTAATATAAAGTAGTTTCGACCATGCCAACTGAATGAATAACCAAATACCCTTTCAACCATTTGCGATGATACAGTCTTTATATTGAAGATATTGTCGTTGAGGCAGTCAGTCGAAACAGTCGCCGAAAACTTTCTTCAAATAGAGATTTAAAATGGAAAAGTAAAGTCAGATAATCGTTAGGATTGAGGTTAAAATCGTAACTCTTTCTCAATAACGCAAAAAAATAGTCACATCGCGGAAATCGTGCATTGAAAACTATGCCTCCTAGGTGTAACGAAGGATATAATGGAAAAAGGACAAAAACATGAACACAGTGACGTTACGAGACGCTAGCGCTAACCGCTTTAATGTTCTCACCGAAGTTTATTAACCTGCGAAGAGCCTAGAGAGTTTTCTGTGATAATGCGGGACACTGAGTATTCGAGTCCAAATCTGTCAGTTGCAAGCTTTCAACAAACGTTTTTTGCTTAGGTGGTAGAACGCGCGTCACTTGAAGGCTTACAATTTGTCTTGTTGCTTGAAAGTCACCCGAAACGAAACTTTTTGACAGTTGTTTTTTCTCAGAATTTATTGGTTCTAGCTAAGCCAGAACAAAACTTTCTGAAGCATATCAAGCGGACATTTAAAAGAAAGATCTCATGAAAGGGACAAATGCAATATACAACTCATCTAGAAATCGAACATCCTTAACTTCCAATCTTTGTCTGGTTTAGACAATTTTTTGTTATAAAGAAAACCGTGTTTCGTCCTACACATTCAATAGAGGAAGTTAAAATTTTAAGCAGTTTTAGGTCACAGCGCCTGTAATTAGCAGGTGATTGTCGTGGTGCTCTGTAAACCAACGTCACATTTTACAGATACAAACATTTTTTATGAGATAACTCTGATAAACCAATAATAGATAATTACGCAGAAAGATGCATGAGAACTGACGAAGAAGCACATGATCGAAGGCGCACTAATGAAGGATCGTGGTCTCGCTGAAACAGGCAAACACCCATTACCTACTGTCTCTTGATGCGGTCAATTCGTTGGCCACATTATCTACCGAACTTGCAAAACTCGGAGTTTTAACATATCAGTTTAGTTCACTATTTTTGGATTCATCTGAATTTATCACAACCAGAGAGTGCAATCAAATATTTTTGATTAATGATGGTTGTTGCTGAACCTGACTCAGTCCCGAAATAAGTTGCATTATTGACCAATCAATCGATTGTCTACCGACTCATTGTTTGTTGGACACAAACATTCTTGTTACTCCACATTTGGTGCTGATGAGCAGCTACAAAGATACATCTGCTCAAGAAATGACATGTTAGTTAGTTTTCCGTAGATTTCCAAAGGAACCAGTTTATTTAAACCTTTAAGGCGACAAACTTCTTGTGAGATAATACGATTTACCCTGTGTTAGATGGGTGTCAGCATTGAGGAAAAAGATGTATCCGTTGTAATTTTACAGTTTCAAGGTTGCTCACTTGTATACCCATGAAACTTTACAGACATCTGATCACTCGGAGGTGCCGAAAAAATAATTCTCACGTGGAATCCAAAATTCTGAATGTGAAAATTTTAAAGTGGTTTAGAATCAGACAGTTTTTCTGATAAATAATAATTTCCCCGGTAATTTTTTGTATCTTACATCGTAGAAAATGAACCACTTTTTAAAAGAACAAAACTACTTGCCATTCATCTGATTGATGTAATCCGTTAGTACATCACACAATTGTTTGTTTGAACGGGGCGCCAGTTATTTTATTTGCAAGGTCAAAACACAACTCCCAAACGTTGACCTTCATAGGACAACCATTCGCGATAATGGAAGACTTATGGTAGGTTGGCTACAGTGCTAATACATTGAATGAACGCGAACTATTAAATTGACCGCTGCGCACTGCAGCATACAGAAAACTTTAATTCAATTTAGTTTAAGGTTCTGACACTGCCTATGCATACGCTCTTTCCTCTTCAAAATGAAACTGTTCTCTAACGTTTGATGAGAAAGTATTACGCAGACTTTAGAGTATAAGCCCGCATTTGAAAGTGGTTATGAACTTGTAGAGTTGTGAATGAACATCACAAAACCCCAGTCAGAAGTAGGTCAGAGATTTGTTCTGTTTTCTCTCGACAAAAGTAGCCAGGACCAGATAGAAAAGGAAGTTTTGATTTCTGATGATACAATGCATTCCATATAAAATCCCCATAAATAAGAAGTGCAGTTTTTCAACTTATGAGACGTAGTATCTACCGCAGCACCCTCTGGATCTGGTTCGGTCCAAACCACAGACACCGAGGTCTCGTTTGATTTTCAAAACAGATAAGTAACCGAAACGGTACGCCGTGTTCTTTCGGAATTTCGGTGCAAACTTTGTGGGATATTTTGCGTCTACCTGCCTTAATTAAATTTTCACTCGTATGTTGCTTTGAGTAAGACTTCGATGGTTGCACTTCAAATAGCAATCCAAATTTATAATCAGCGTGTCTGTGTGAACAACTTTGGAGCATTGCATCACTTCTAAAGCGAATAGTGATAAGTTGATATCCGTTGTAGAGCACATTTTTCTCGCCTGAGGGTGAACACTGTAAAAGTAGGTTTA
>LUCH01000168.1:74828-94153 GCA_013368495.1 Paragonimus heterotremus
GGGGGGAACTTTGCGAATTAAAAAAGAATCATGATTTGTGGGCTTTTTAGCCGGATATCATTTTAGCCGTTTGACGTCAATGAAAGCGTCTGTATTAATCAAACATCTAACACTTGAACAACTTTTATGGTAAGCATCATTTTTGCCAATTAAAACTTTGTGTAAGACCTAAAACATGTAAAATGTAATCTATACCAGTGGGCACTACCTTACATTGGTTTTAATGTACACTATAACAACGATGTATTCCTAAGAATTTGAGCCTCATTCTGGTTGCACCCTGGCAACTTGATATATTACTGATAAGTAGTTTGGCATATATGAGAAATTAGAAGGGACCCAATTTCGAAAAATCTGGACTTTGGCTGTATTCGAACCAGCGACAGAAACAGCATGCCCAAACGGAGCAAATGCTCTACCAGCTGAGCTACGCAGTCACGCCGGAAGCTCAGAAATGTCATATTTTCAAATTATCAAATCTGCCGAACTACTCTTCAGTAATACAATGTCAATGAGCATCGGCGGCGTTGGTGGATTCCAGTGTGGAGTGTTCGAGAAATCCTGCTTGGACAGTCACTCGGCTGGATCATTTGGTGTATGCCATATAACACACTTGAGTGGATGGGTTACTAAGTCCAACTGTGAAATTTCTGAGCTTCTGACGTGGCTTCGTAGTTCAGCTAATAGAGCATTTGCCGCGTTTGGGCATGTCGTTTTTGTCGCTGGTGCGAACCCGGCCGAAATCCAGAGTTTTTGCAATTATATCTCTTCTAACCCAATATACGGCGCAGGGACGTTTTCTTGCTCAGATGGAAGACGTCCTTTTCTAAAGAAAATTCTGATTACCTTATCGAATTCAGATTGATATTTCAGTGCCCTAATTATTGACAAAACTCACTAAAGTTGGTATGAATTCAAATAGGTAACCAAAAACTGTTGATCATCAATTTACTGCAACACGCCATAATGTACGGGTCATTTTACTGGCTGAACAAAAATCACTGTCATGGGCGCGCCACTAACCAAGCTAAATAAGGAGTTATCGTGTACTATTTACATAGCACAGTCAACAATGGTAGTTCGTTCAGTGGCAAATCAAGACTTGAAAAATGGATGACCAGTGATCTTCAAACTTAAAATTTGCCATACCACGGCAAATCACATGAGATAGCTGAAGGATCGGAAATAGTATTGCACAGATTTATCCTCTTTACACCATGCTCCATTAGTTACACCGGACACAGTCAGGTGTACTATCTCCAACACATTCTCCCACTAACTCAAGCAAATTCGAACATAGTGATAACCAATTTAATAATGTACACAGTGCGGAAAATCTTGCAGTGATCTCGTGTTATTTTTGATAACCAAAAGTACAAACTTGATTTCGATCAAGGGTTAAGCTTAAGTATTTCTGTCTTATTTCGTAACCGGTTTATCCGTTCCTAATTCTAAACTTATGTTGCCCAACTGTTTCCACGGTGCATAGTTCTTTCGCAAAAATAACTGGATATCACGCAGTGCGCCTCCAACGGTAGTTTTGTAGACCATAATCAGATTCTAACCCAAGTATCCACTAAAATTAGCACGTGATTCTGTTGATGCCCCTTGTGCACATTTTGTGTTTACATACTGCACTTTCGCATTGGCTACCTCTATTTGGAACGAAGTATACATTAAGTCATTGAAGACAATCATTAGTAACTTTCTAACCGTCTAAAAAGTAAACATCGCCAAAAAATTAGTTTTAGTAATCTAACACATGTTTTCGAAATTAAATATCGCCGCGGTTTTAATGAGATAATCGGGATTCCAGGTGTAACCAAGACTAAATCGAAGCGGAACACTCAATAAATTGCAGTTTCAATTTTTAAAGAAAACTGATGTTAAAGCCACGTTGAAATTTTGCTAACTTTCTTCAAAAACAAAAAATTCACGCTCGCTTCCCAAGCAAGTAACTGTTAAAATGAATTATTTTCATTTTTCAAAGGCTGTCAGCCAAAGGATTTTACTACGTCCTCTCGTAATCCACAGATAGACTGGACCTAATTACTCCGTTGTCGGTTTTTAATCCACTTAGATTTTTTCCTTGTTTTTGTTTCAAAGTGGCTTCGAAATGTTACTGCCAGTCTCATTAAATGTTTACATCTGATCCCTCATATCATATAGTTTCAGTTACCGTCAGCTACTTAGGAGCGGACTGAAAGCTTGCGTGTTTATATCCCTCCACATTGGCTGCCGTGGGAATTGTGGTTTTTGCAGATACTGTAGCGAACAAACGGAAACTGATTCTGACGTCTACAAACCTCTTTTTGGAAATGAACGATATAAAATACGTCAGTTTGTGTTTTAACATTGTATCATATGGTGTATTATACCCTACGTTGAAGAAAACCTTATGTAGCATAGTAAACTATTTGCCGTATTGTGCCACAGATATAGTAACTGATTGTTCTTTTCCTTTTTCTTGTCGGCTCAAAGGTAGAAAGAAATTGTGTACAAAAATTCTCTTATTAGAATATAATTTTATGGAAGTGATATACCTTTTCCCCTAAATTTTTACGACCGGGTAATTTTGTAAACCTTATCTATCCTTTTGTTGGGGTGTTTTACAAAAATAAATCCAAAGTGTCATTTTCTGAATGATTAAATCAGTGCTTCGTACTGTCAAAATTAAGCAGACTTCTGTTTTCACAATATACAGCATGTTTTATTGCGCGGAAGCAGACATTGAAAGGACTGAAATGCGGTGGACTTATCCTTATAGGTTCATTGTTCCGACCATAGTGCAAAACATCTCACGATAAATTTATATTTATTAAGCTTGTTACATTTCAAAAGGCCTGTTCATTCATTACTAAGTAGGTCAAGTGACACTGGTAGTTTCAGTCATGTTGAACAGTTCTGTTCTTGGGGCTATTGGGCGGATTTAGCATAATGCTTTCCGTCTCCGTTCGAAATGGTCAAACATTCGGCGAAAGGTTAGAACATTTACGTTTGAATGTGAGCAGGATGTATAAAGTCGTTGGAACCAATCCGGTAAGAAGTCTAAGATAACCACTGGCATGTTTGGTCGAGAGGCTGGGTCTGCACAGGAGACTGCAAGTGCTCTCAACCGTGCCATTGTCTGTGCTCTGAAGTAATAAAATGTATTGCAGTGGTATTGTTCCTTCGATAATGGTTGTGGATGCACAACCCCGTTTACAACCACTAACTGATTTAATCAGTTGTGACAACATAACCAGACAAATAAAACATGCAGAGGGTATGCGCCACTAGCAGGGAGCACACAACGTGAGGACTGGCTGTCAGAAATATTCCCATTACTGTCTTGCCGAAAGTTACTCATTGACTTTATTGCGTTGATAATTTCATCAAGTTTAGGACTAGGTCAATACGATTGCCTTGTAAGCATATGGCCTAAAATTCAAAGCATACTTTGGAAACAGTTATGCACTGCTTGTATGTTATAAGGAGGTAGATGTATCCATATTGTTGTAGTTATTCCATAAAGAGGTGATAATGAGCAGCGATCAGTACATAGTTTTCATCACCGTTGGTGAAGTCCGTTTTGCTAGGAACGCCGTCTGATCTGAGGAAATTGGATTGTTATTTGACGTGTTGACTAAACTATTCAGGTGACTGTAACCATTCACTGATATGTACGATCAGAATGATAAGAAATTGGGCTTAAAAAGTGCTGAGATTTCCGGAAAATGGGATATACACTGATGGCTAGGACTTGCATCTGGGGTTTTGCTGTTTAATTTGTTGAACGCTTAAACCATTCGGAGAATTAAATGAACACATTCCCTCCTACTTGCCTTAAAAGCTGACGTGTGAAATAAATCAGGGTTCTATGGACTCTTGGCTCCTAAAGCCGACGAATTACGAAGTGTTCACGGTGTGACTATAGCAACAGAGAACAAGCTTGTGAGTTAATAAAGCTGGTACTTCGGTTAGCAGTATATCTGTTAAGAAGAGCCTATGCATCATGGCTAGATGTTATTGGAGTGGACGGGCCATTCACCTCAGATAGTGGCCACCTGAACAGAGATAAACTCCGGGTTGTGAACATTGTTGCTGGCAAATGTTTCGCAATGATTAATTTTGGTTTATACCGGAATCACTACTTTGCACGCACGTGTCTTATGGTAGGCCACACACACCGCTCGCAAACATATTTTGTTATCTGTTAGGTAGCTCAGTCCACACGAATGCCACAAACGATTCTGCAGTAATATTCCAAAATCGGTGTTCTTTTGCCAAGGAGAGCTCTTATTTGAGCTCAAAACGTGCACCAGTTCTTATGTTGAATATAGTTGTTTATTGTGTAGCACAAACTACTTCATGCACAGCTAAATAAATTAGCCAATTTGTAAT
Organism: Paragonimus heterotremus; assembly: GCA_013368495.1. NCBI lineage: Eukaryota > Metazoa > Platyhelminthes > Trematoda > Plagiorchiida > Troglotrematidae > Paragonimus > Paragonimus heterotremus. Next base: position 79,212 of record LUCH01000168.1, read on the forward strand.
CGTGTTGTGTAAAAAGAACATGTTTTTATTTAGGAGAATTTGCTTCTGGTGCTTGCCAACGGACTAGATTTACCCTTCCCGATATCATCAACACCATACGAGTACGAAACTCGAGCATATGACTGGTGCGAACATATCAGGTAAATCGTTTGAAAAAAATAATCCAAGCACTTACCTACTAGCCTACGGTTTATTGATTACTGTATTCATTTTAGCTGGTTTTACTGCATTCTCTTCTCGCGAGTTGAAATCGATGAGCCATTTGTGGTTGGCGTGTAATGTAACACAACTAATGAAAATCCATTTACACCTGATTGGGTTTTACAAGCAGATAGTCCTGAAGATTGTGAATGACTTAGTGGACGGTTGTCTCGGTTTTGTTAGATGTGAACATCATGTACGTAACCGATGGACCACAAAATACTGGCGATTCAAGCTGCAGGCAAGACCGCTGCAACAGCTAATAAAATTGTCTTTTCATTTCAAAAATATGTTTTATTTTACTGTATAAACGTTTTTCGCTAATTGCCCCAGGGATCTCAGAATACCTGTCAGCATGAGATATATATCATTTCAATTCTGTGCATCATACAAGTGATTCAAGTCAGAAAGATTTTCGGTTTTGGAATAAATGTTGCAAAACTTTAAAATTATTGGGACTGTTTCCTGTCTGTTTCCGGTAAACTGTTTGCTGTCAGACCTTTTTGGCTGTCTGATCTGCAAGGCGTTCAAAAAGTGCACTATGAGAAATTTCTAGTTTGATGGATGAGTTTCGTTCCCAGGGGCAATTAACACTTGTCCCTTTCAGTGATCACAACACTGTAGAAAAGAAGCTGAGCCATTCCTCATGGTAATTTGAAATCTAAAGCAAATTCCAACACAAAGCTAGGAATAAGAATTCATGTGAAGTTAATGTAGTACACCCGTCAGAAAGAAAATATCACTATGAAGATATGAATGGCTTGCCCGAAATGTTCTCTTATAACAAAAACATCCACTTGTTGAGACAATTTAAGGTTCAACAGTTTATCTTGAAGCTGTGTTCTGTTACAGTTGCTGCAAATCTTACTGAACTTTCAAAAACTACGTCAAATGAACACTGAATAAATCAGTGAGTATTGCGTATGTACGTGAGAGTGAGTGAATATTATCATCCTCCGAGGTATCTTTGTTCTATTTATATACTTTGCGACCGTTTATGTGACCAGCGGCTGTAATTTTATGGTCACTTGATAACGCTTACCGCCTGATAGCAAATAGGCAACGGGCCCTTCACACACCTTCAATGTGGTTTCTGTTTGTTCACACAAGAAATTTATTTATGATAATTCTACGTTTGTCGGATCATTTCTGGAGGAAACGTGGTAGCTACTACATTCACTCCGGTCGATGTCTTGCGACCAGGGTTCCGAATCCAAGTTAACAACCGTTTTTGCCTTATCTTCTGCGTACTCTGTTAGCAACGTCTTAGCTTTGGTTTGCAAATGACAAAACTACAACTAGTTTTGTAGAATACCTTCCTATTGGGGGCAAAAATGTTGGTAACTGACTAGTGAGGGCACGGAAATATCAAGGAGAAAACTAGAACTGGTGTAAATTTCATGAAGTTGAAAGACAAATATCATATAGCAGAACCTGTTTTAGGATACTTCTCAGCAGTGTGATAACCACAAATGGGATAGAAACATTGAACACCCAAACTTGCGGAGCGGACGAATACTGATTGAATGAAGAGTTGGGAGATTTCACTTACTAATATCAGAAAGATGATCGTATTTTAATGCATCCTTGACAATGGACAACATTTTTCATGCGAATGCCTTGAAAACTAGAATTCTAAACTTGTTTGAAAGCTTGCTGATAGTAGATGTTCTCAATTCGACCTGGATATGACGAAGTGCAGCTTTACACCTCGGTTTCCTTCTTTGCGTATATGCATATGCCCATCTACTGAATCAGCGGCAAAACAAAATTATGTCAGATATGACAATACATGTTCGTCTCAAAAACCAGGAATATCACATGATAGATCGTGGTCTAAACATGGATTGAAATTACATAACAGGGACAGAAGGACGAGACGAATAACACTAAGAAGGCAAACTTAGTTAGGATGGCTTATTATACACATTTACCGCAATGGAAAGTCTCATGTAGTTGAAACAAGTAGCGTTAAAAAGCTCGTCTTTTTTCCTTTGGCAATAAAAAATCATTAATCTTGTCCAAAGCATGACGAAGGAAAATCACACAAGATCAAACACCACTTCGAATTCATTGTCCACCGTACTAGAATACACATCATAATGTTGATTGCCATACAGTTGTTGAGAACAGCTACATACCCATGACTCCAACTCTACTGACAAGCAGAATTTCATAACGCGGTTATCCGTAGGTTTCAAACAATCATACATCCACCTAAAAATAACACATAATCCATATCTCATGATATAAAACATCTCTTTGTGGTATGAATGTTCTCTATATAAACTCACGCGGTTTGCTTTGAATACCCCAGAAATTCTTTTGAACGAGTTGGCCAATAGCTTTGAATGAGGAACTACTAATTGTCACATATATTTAAAGTGATGAACGTTAGGTCTGAACTTTCCAGTTAAAGAGAAAACAGCTTTTATACAACCCGCTGAACAATATTTTTTGATTTTTCTTGATTATGCATCAATCCTGAGTAATATGCACTAAAAGCCGCTTACGTATTCCCGGAGATTTCACATTTGGATAGACTTTTAAAACTGTTGCTTTCGTGATGTCAATTAGTGGCTTTTATTCGCATACATTTCCACGCTTGATGTCAATTGTGCATTTCTGAGAATTTGTCACTCTCGATCTGAGTTTGATTGTTATGAGTGGAGGTGGTCAAGATTTTGGTTGAACAGGAAGCACAATTCCTACAGCTAACCTGAAAATATGTCTTATCTGTAGACAATAACTAGTACACACAAAAACATTTGAGGTAAAGATCATCTGAGTTTTATTGTGACCTCTGCGTTTTTCACACGACTTCAACCGTTGGTTCATTCAACAGTTTTAAATCTTTCAATTTTTAGCTTGAATACATTTTTTTGTAGAATTAATTGTTGTTACATTTATTGTGTGATTATTTTGTTGTATACCTAGTGATGCAACTTTCTGAAAATAATTGGTTCACACAGTAAGGAGTAAACGTTCAAACATCTAATTTAATTTCACATATTTCTGCGCGAACTTTGTTATCAACCCTCAGTTATATAATTACAATCCAGGGTTTAACTCAACATGTTTAACCCGTCGATAAAGACAGCGTTGAAGTGGGAGATATCATACATATCGTTTTGAGAAAATGGAATATTTTCTAACAGTTCGCAACAACTGCAAAATCATTAGGACTTAACTTTATCATCAAGTATCTTCTGGGTTTAGCTTAATCCTCATTGAGACGCTAGCAGGTGAGTTGTAACTGTTCGATTATTGGCTTTCCAGTGAACTCAATCTTGTTAAATAAATCCGCAAGATTTTGAAAATTCCCAGCTTTGTTCAGGATAGTAACAAATGATTTTTTTATATTCCAAAACGAATTTCTGTACATGCTGTTTGTCCTTCCAAGAGATACAAGTATTTATAACACAAAGTTAACATCCATGAAGTTTGTTGGCCTTGCCAGAGGTGAGAAAGTTATCGTATGCAATAAATCCAATAAACGAGAAAACATTAAGTTTGAATAATTTGGACACACAACGAACTTGAACAGCTTATCTCATAGACATTTGCAGGTTATCAGAAAAATAGTGTGAATTGACATGCGTTCTGAATGTAATCTCCATTTCTCCCACTGTCTTTGGGTAGATAACAGGAAGTGGAGAAAACCAATCAATACGTAAAATGAGAAACTCACAAACCAAATGACACTTGCAAGACTTGGAAGAATAACAGCGGCTTCGACAAAGGTTTACGGGAGGCGACTGTAAATTAATGCCAATTTCATACGCCTGTGCAATCGACACTTGCCTTTACGCCTTATTAAGGTGAACGGCGATTTACAATTTCCGTGTTGGCCAAACATTAACTTCTGACTCATAACTGAGTGCGTTCTTCTGTTTTTGTGGTTGACTGGGAGAAACTCACCAATAATTATTTCGAAATACATTCGTTTACCCTTGCTCGAATGATACCATCAGTTTTTCCAACAACATTTGTATAAATTAGCAACTTTTCGTCGTGCTCACTCTTAAACCGACATCATGCCACCTATTTTGTCTTTAGTCTAACTAATCAAATTAGGTGAATGAGGGATTGAGCCGGCAAAATTTTGCGTCACAAGCTGAAACAGTTATCTACTCGATCATCATTCCTGTGAACCCCTTCTGATAACTCTAGGGTTATCACGGAAATCACAGCACTAATCTTACCACAAACTTTAGACTTTGCAATCGTTCGGAAAAAAACTACAAAACTATGCCGGGTCCAAGTGAGACTACGATAGAAACAGAATTTTTAATCGCTTTCGAACACTAAGTAGACGCACCCTTCTACTGTCTACTTATAAATAACGAATAGAAATGGGATGTAAACCACGCGACTGTGCAATAAACAACAAACTGGACGTTATGTGAAGATAAACTTCTAATTCTGTCACCCAATAAACTAAACAAGCATTATCGTTGTAATAACACATTCTGTGAACACAATGAAAATGAGACATAACCCAAGTAAGATTTACCGGCGGTAATGGAATAATTAACCCGTCAAATTAATCAGATGAACCAATCTGGTGTAGTCGGAAGAGTGAATCAGTGAAGAATTTATGAAATACGAAACAAACAGATGCATTGACCAGTAATTTGTACGTCCTTCATTGGTTTTTCATAAGTGCTGCAAGGTTTCCAATCTTCTTCTATATGTGTTTGTATTCTTTAGCCGAAAGCCGCGGTTTCTAACTCACGGGTATTACTCTGGGTATTTCCTGCTATATCTTGTAAACAAAATTTACTTATTAGCGGGCTCCTATGAAGCAGCAGTGCACACGTACTACAGTTGCTTCTTGCCGTCGGTAGATTGGTCGGATTACGTAGGATCAACAGTGTTGTTTGATGCATGCGAGTTGGACAAATACATCCACTATATTCTCAGGTCCCTCTGGCCTTGCACACTTGAAGTAACAGTTGACTAACCGTCATGTTCATCAAAAGGCAACAAAGATGTACTGTGGTCAAGGAAGCTATCAGGAAAGCTAAATTACTTGTAATTTGAAGCCAATTAATTAAATTCGAACAACTTAAAAAGACAATGATTATTTGACATATTTGAAATAACATACATTTAGTTAGATGCTTGCGCAATAGAGCTGTTTCTCAAAATATTCTGAATGATTAAATGTCTTGTTAACATGTCTGTTTACCAGAGTATTGATAGTTGTAGTAAAAAATGTTTTCAAATTTATATAAAACAGTTCTTGTTTGTGTGGTAAAAAGACTCATATACTCTTTTTAAACTGATAAATGACCTAAATGTTCTTATCATTGAATATGGTGAAGATTGCCCGGGAGTTCCCGTCTGTTTTTACCTGAAAACTCGAACCCCGATATTTCAAACAAACCTCCTGGAGGTAAGCAGATAATGGGAACTTCGTTTTAAATGTAACGTGTAAAATTGCGGTGATGCACTTCCGAAGAATGTAAAATATTTCTTAGTTATTTAGCCATTTTTCGTTTTCTAGTCCGCGAAAACGGCTCGTGAAAACGCAGCGTTGTAGCTTTTTAGCTCACGGGTAAAGTGTTTTATTCAGCATTTTTAGCTCATCAACAAAGGTATTGTTATCGATCTAAGGTCTTAGCTGTATCTCTTGCACACATTCCAGGTATTTATATTGTTCTGGCTTCCGGTTAACTTCCACCATTACTAAACAGATGCCAGATAGTCTAGTCTAGCGCGAAATCATATTAGCTCAAATTAGTGAACACATTTTTGTACAAATTTGCAAAAACATTGTAGTAGTCTGAGTCGCCTGAACCAATTTGCCAACGTTACAAATATAATGCGGTGCATGATTATATACTTCTAATTTTCTTACGAGTTTTTGTGATAGTTTATATTAACTAAAACGAAGAGTCACTGGTGCCAAATTAGCAATGAAAACCTGCACTCTGTTCATTGCAAATGTACTAATATCAGTAGTCCTCCGAAGTTAAAATTGCCGATTAAATTTATGTGCAATTTGGCGTTTAAAGATCGAAATCTCCGATTACTTACCAAAAACCATGAACCACATTTTTCATTTTACTATAAGTGCATTTTAAACCATATAACGGACTTCAATGTATACTTTGACCTTTCATTGGTACATTCATCACACGTAACCAACTTCAACGGAATTGACAAACATTGGTTCAACTAAGTTTAAATAGTTTTATAATTTCAATTTCTTCGAAGCTTTTGTGGGTGTGAGAAAAGCTTTGTGGGTGTGAGAAAAGCACTGAAAAAATGTAAAAACCTGGGATAGTAACTCAGAACTTTTAAAAAACTTTGTGTTAGTTCCCAACTTACAGATTCTCTCACGAGGTAGAAATTTTACCGATTTCACTATATAATCAATTCGGATATTTCTATTTCTTTCGTCCCCGGAATTATTGTTTAACTGATAGTTTTGAAGAAAAACACAAAGCTCACTGGCTGAAATGAACGCCATATTTTTCGCGAATTCCAGCACTTCTGGTAGAAAACGGTGTGAGGCTTCATTGCATTTAAGCCGTTAACTTCGCTACCAAACGGAGTAATATATATATATATATATCATATATCATATATATATATCATTGGTAGAAATTCTGAGTGGAGCAACGGGGCAAACCCACTCTCCGTAATAGCACCTGGTACTTTTTGTTCAAAAAGACTACGTGAACATTATCAGAAATTACAGCTGGGGTATCGTTGCAAATTCCTAGAAAGATGCGCTGGATCGACCACTGAATAATGATACTCTTGATAGAAATCACGTTTTTCTCTTTTTGACGAAGAAGACAGGAAATCTTGGTTCAGAGATTAACGAGTGCATAGAGTTCTTGTGTTCCCTTCTAGGAAATTCGTGTCAGGAAGAAAAATAAAGGGCATTTATATGGTGCATGGTGACCTACAGACATTCTCAAGTCAGAATAATGGAGGACAATTACTAAAAATAGCAGTTTAGGTCACTAAGCAACCAGCGATCGTGGTGGAATGAAAGTCGAGTGAGTTAAAGTAATGAAGTTCACCTCTGGGTGGCTCTGGAAACTTCTGCTCATTCTGATTAATCGAAGTCGTTTTCTGGAAGACGGAGGAGGTTTTGGATAGAAAAAATGAGGTTCCTAACGCACACACAGAATTAAAATGATGGTAACGGTACAAAAGTGAAAACGAAGCGTAACAAATATTTAGGATAAGGAGCACGCTTCACATTTCCGGCCGACAAAAGTGTTTCCAGTTGCCCCAGGAAACCGTGAATAGAACGTCGTAAAAATTGTTTGTGTGCTCAATTTGCTTCGTTAGTTCCGTTTGAGAAGGGGCTATTTTCTGTCCACTGGCCTCTGTATACGCACTATACGTTTACAATTGTTTTTTATAGTCGCCTTGGCTACTAGAATATTATCACGCAAACCTACTCTAGGCGTTTTTGCCCTGAATAGTGCATGAGAAAAAGCTAAACATACGGCCACAAAATGCAAACGTTTGCAAGAATGGTTGTCAATCATCCTCACATTTTTGTTGGCTAGTTATTGTATTAGGTCACACAGTGAATAGCCTCAACATCAGCGAGGATAAAAACTGATATATTGGTATCCGGGCTTTGGGTTAAATGCCTAGCTTTTAAAAGCGTACTAACCTAGATAAATCATGCTTCTCTTACCACTTATACATTGAGCATCTTTCTTCCGAGCGGTAGCTGATTAGCCTAAGGTGTGGGTGGGCTGACGATTGAGGAAACAGCATACAAAAGTAAAGGTGGTTGTATTTACTGTTGAGTAGTAGAGGATTTGGTTTATTTCAAGTTGAAAATCACCCACAATTGATCACAGCTGTCGCATTCCCATAGACTTTCCAGTCGGCCCATTTCGAACAGCAGAAACACTAGACTCGAGTTTCGTTCTCATTAGAGCTCGTCAGTAGTGCATATCACCAGTAATCAAATATCGCCCAACAAGTCAATGATTTCTGTGATTTCAACTTGGAGAGAAGTCCTAATCGAGGGGTCATCGATTGGAGTTAACAGACAGTAACTATGTCTCCTCTCGAGGCGATCGGGCAACCTGATCATTACTCACAAGCGAAAGTGGTTGAGTGTTCACATATGATAATCCGGTCGTGCCTAACGTGAGGTCAGTGGCGCAGTGGTAAACACGGTTGCCTCATGAACAGCATGTCCGTGGTTCAAGTCCCAGCAGTGGCGATGATATGCACTACTGACGAGCTCTAATGGGAGCGAAACTCGAGTCTAGTGCTTTTTTTCGAAAGTGGTTGTAATTGTAAACAGTATTCTTGAATGCACCTCACAGACCCCCGACAACAGGCGTTTGATGAATCTATCAATCAGCTGTATTCTGCGGCATAACTGTTGTCTATGCGTTGCTCAGTTTGCTGTGAATTAAGCCCATCAGAAGCTATCTTGCAGTATATCATAACTCAAGTATTATTTGGTAATAGATATCTCAGTTTAGTTTCGACTTAGTTGTAATCTATCAAACAAATTTACCATTCCTTCTTACTTGGACTTGCGTCAGGCGTTAGTGTAATCTTTTGCGCTCAGCTGTCGATATTATTGATCGTGACGTTGAGATGTGTGGTTTCCGTGTTAACCAGCGTAACCCCTGAAATCCATCTGAAAATTGAATGAACAATGAGTACGCGACGATTGCAATTGTGATGTTTAACACTGAAAGTCAAAACGATGTAGAAACTATGGAGATGAATGACTGGATTTTAATCTTAACAAAAAGTTGGATCAGTGGAAACAGAAAAGCTGCTAGCGATTAGTTGTTGATCAGTTTAGAAACGCTTCCTGATATGTCTGTCCTAAGTTTACATCTGTCCCTGATTACTGTTCCAAATTTGGAATGCAGAATAACTTCGTTAAGAGCTTCATTCACTCCGTTAGACAATTTTTTTCAACGAAAAAATATTTCTCTCCCGATTTCAAACGTTTGGCTGTTCAATAAACTTTTGACCAGTAGTCTTCGTTAAAGCACAAGTCACATGTGTTTTGATAAATATTCTCCCTCAAAAATGGCATTTAGGTGGCTTTTAATGAAATAACTACGTATGATTGTTCATCTACAAACCAGGTGGTACTGCTATGCATCAAGAATGTCAAGCTTCGCTAGAAATAATAGCAAACGCTTTTCAGTGATACAACGCATTAATCAGTAATTTCGCTGCAAACAGCGGTCACTTCTTTGAGCTGTCACACATATGTGTATGGTTAACGTCACCATTATCGAGATTAGCCTTTCGGTAAGCGAAACTAAGGAAAGTTTGTATACAAGCACCATCACGTGTGACTAGCAATGGACCTTTTTATAGTTACACTAACATCCCCGTTATTCTGTTTAACTCTCAAGAAATAAGACGTAAAAGAACGTGAATGGATGTTTGTTTAACACAGCTGGTCAGTGTGGTGCAACCAGATGGTAGACCAATTAGAAACAGGAAAATCATATCTAACAGAAGGAAAGTCTGGATAGTCGCCCAAGTAAGAACTTCTATATTAGAAATATTAATAGCTGGAGATAATATTATCAAATTAGAACCAGAAAAATAAGAGGTGGTGGGATTTGACGTATGGACGTGAATAATGACGTAATTTCTATACGATAAAAAAATACACGCGTACATACACACACTTGCACCTAGGAACCATACTCACTTATACGTTTGCTCACACTGTCATTAATCATGATACCGGCATGCAAAATGATAGATTTCCTCAAAAAGAATGCTTACGGCTAAAAATGTGAGCAATCAGAGTGACAGAACTGTGGAATCTCATGATAAAACGTCAAAAGTTTCGTGACTGCACACTTGTTGGTGATCGTGACACACTGCTACATGGAAACGACTTTCCGAACAGCATTGTGAACAGTCGTATCGTCATCAAACCGCTAAGTACCAATTCCCACTTCTCAGCGAAGGTTAAGTTTTCGGTGTTTCTGATCACTGCGACGCCCGGCTGTCTTACACTTTTCTGCAAATCTGAGTTCAGCTCGTAACATTGAAGCACACATGACTGATTTATTCAGGGTGATTAGAGCATTTGATCAGCATGAGAGAAGTTTTGAACATGTTTACCTCCGAACTAATTGGGGGCGGAAAGAACATAGGTTATCAAGTTGCGATAACTTTTAGTGAATATCTAACGGTCTGCTGTTATCGAGTTTCCCTATACTGAGGTAGAGATAAAATTTTGTCAAGAAACCTTCTTTCTCTCTCCGGCAAGGTTATGTGAAATGGTACCTGCAGTTTCCCCAAATCAACATCTGTTAATTCACTCCCATTAGACATCAGTGAAAATGAAGGTGACCAGAATTCTTTTACTTGAAAAACCCTTCGACGATGCAAGTGTAATTTGCTTTGAAACTCACTATAGACGTTCTTATTCACAAGGGTATTTTTGGTGATATTTACATTATACGAATCGCTGACCGTTCAAAAAGCAACAATTATGAAAGCAAGTGATCACCTCATGTATGATTTTTATGGTTTTTGTAAACGTGTCTTAATGTCACTGGAAAAGTTCAATATTACATAAATGTGTGAAGACTGTTTGTTGGCACTAGGAAAGAATGTTTCAGTTTGAAATTTTGCAGTATTTTCTCCTCAACATTTTCAACGTAACGGCTGACTTATATCGCACGGTTAATGCCCAAATAAAGTTGGTCACACTTTATTTATGCGTAAATATGATGTAGCAAAGTGAGATGGCGAAACGATAAAAATCGGGGAACTGAAGTGAACGGTTACCGTTACTGACATCTCAGCTGTGCTAACTAATTCAGTTTGACATGCATTCACTGAGACTTAGCTTGTCAGTCGGTACAGCCGATAGTAGAGACAATAGGTGATCAAAATACAGTTCCTCAACAAAATAATTAAGCTCATCATAAACCATACAAAAATATACTAACATAACTTCAAACCTCACGAAACTGTACATATTTTGCTTGACATGCTCACTTTAAAAGTGACGAGTAAACATCGGACAAAACAGACGCCTACAAACAAGTGAGTGGTTTATCATAAAAGAAGTTTAATAGTAACAATAGGTGTGCGAACAACCCCTTTTCAACATGCAGTGGCTTGAGTTTCCAAATATGAAGGGCTTTAGCAAAACTTACTTGTGTGCAGTTGAAGTTATTACAATAAAAACATTACTCACCTCTGGTCGCAACAGATGCTTTCGCGTGGACGCTTGCAATCGATTTTATTCCGAGTATAACACCGAATATGACCGCCGGACCGAACGAGTATTGCCATCAAATTACGGAATACCGTGGGTAAACATGATGCACTCATCTGATTAGTAACTATATAGTTACGCTTTTTGTGTTATATGTTGGTCCACCGACTTAAAGCTCTATTGTCTGTGCCTTGACCCCTACGCATGTCAGACGTTCTTCACGCGCATCGCTGACTGACTGGAACATTGGGTGACTCAAACAAAACGTCAGAATCTGAAACTTATAAATAGCGTGCCTGGGAGAACAAAATTTTTATGTTCTGCCAGAGAAACTGGCATGACGACGCTCAACTGGTTGATACGTGTTTTTTTGGAACGGTTTCTAGTGCCATTTCGATATTCAAAGACCTAGTGGATTCGCGGTACACAAACTGAGACAACCATTTGGCTGCACAGTTTCGTCCAGAAAATTCAATCCATTTTCAATGGTCCTTACAAATGCTTTCAGTATAAACCAACAATGTTGGTATTAAACTACATGAAACGCTATAGGTATAAACGTTTAAACTGCAAATATTTTATCATCTAAGCACTGGGAAAGTGCAGTTAGAATATCATGCAAAAACAATGCAAGTTAGAGGTGGGCTTTGCTATTTATTTCCTGAACGTTTCATTTGCAAAAAATGACAATAGTTGGGTCGAATGGTCAGCCTACTACGATCTACCCATATGTCGATAAACCAAAAGACGAAATCACATTTTTAATACGCAGTATCATTTTTTACGTTAATTCACTTTCACGAAACAAAATTCCGTTTGTTCAACTGATTTAACAGAACCTCAATACATTTAGTAAAACAGATTGTCAAGAACAACGGGGTCACAAGAACTAAGAATAGATCATACTTCAAGTAATTATTTTCCGTTAACTGTTTTTTTTTGTAATTACAAGTCCGGGGACTTTTGGTTTTCGACAAGTAACCGACAATTAATATTTCTATAATAATCTTACTGTTTATTCTGCCCTTGTTTACTGGTTCTTTCGGTTCCAAGAGATGTGACTGAAGTGGAAGATTGAACTATTTTCCTGCCCGTTTCTTTGACAGGGTAGCATCCTATTTGAGAATTGCAATTACGAACTTGTCACAATTTGACCGTTATGATAATCGAGGACTTTCAGCGAGGTTTTACTCGGTGATTACAAATATACGTAGGAATAATGGTCCTTACCTTCCCAGCTTTGCAGCATTTAATGCCCAAGAAAGCAATCTGGTTGAAGCCGGTTTGGACCATAAACTGAATTGAACCGAACTGACTAGATACCGTGCGGTTCATGTTGTGTTATCACACTCGACTTCATATAACCAAGCTGATGGTTAGTTTTTGTGGCAGTTACCAAGGAAATTGGTAAAATCTTGAGAACCGGCGTTAACTCCACCCCGGCAACTTTTGTCCTATCTGATTAAATTTGCCACGCAATCATAGTGATAAAATTTATTAGGAGAACCAAGAATATTAACTGTAAAGTGTCCTGTGATACTCTACCACACACTAACACTCATTTGTGATCAGCTACAATAGCCGTTAGACTCTAATCATTGAGATGAATATTACGAAAAACTGTCCTTCATCAGGTTACTGGTTGCATGTACACTGTTTTAGATGAGCAGAGTTTCATTCTGGCTACCAGTACCTGTAAACAGCATTAAGTTCAGGATGATTAATTGAAAACCTGATATCAATCTCAGTTTATCCTGTCTCTGATAACGCAGTCAGTGTAACAAAAATGACTGGATAGATCTTGTGGTGTATGACAGGTAGTTTCGTTGTGAGTAGTATACTACTCACGAGTAGCATATTACCCACAGGCGACATTCAGGAACAAAAGGACAAGCTCCGAACGCTTGGAAGACGATTGACAAGAAGAGACTATCGGAATAGTGTGTACGCGCTACGGCAGAAGTTCCACCAAGGCGAATGACATTGATGTATGTGAATGCATTTTTGATGTGCAAATAAGTGTACGCGTTTGTGGTTTGATTTTTGACATGGCGTATAAGAGAGTTTGCGAAGTGAATGGGTTCTCAGTCAAAGCGTCTTTCGTGGTCACAACACTGGTCCATATGGGCTCATGAAATATCGCCAAACCACCTGCGAAATTCATTTGTCTTGCAATCAATCATGAAAATAAAACATACATTGAGTGGAAATTGTTCATTACTAATCCAGGTAGTAACATCATTTCTGGTTGACCTTGTCATAAACCAGCTTGGACAAGTGTAGAAAATCTGTGTTCAAGAGATACTAATTCGTACGTCACAAAAAATTACAATTCAGAAATCAATTAACGCAGCTTTATCATCAAACAGTATTTGTGTAACTTAGCTAGACCGGTAACTTGATCAAGGTATATTTTTTTATACACACCAAGTGCTACCATTCCCCACCTGGATTTGACTGAATGATTATGTCATCTTGCATTTTCAGACAGAAAAAGATAACCATGCCAAAATGGATGATGTTTATCCCGTTGCTGCTTCTGGAGTTGGCTCATGTTGCTCTTACTCTATCCACTATGCGATTGAGGGCTTTCTGTTCCGAACCGAATCGAATCGGTGTTGTTGGCGGTTCCCACAGTCGTCTAGCATCCGAAGGCGGTCGAATCACACTGACATGCTGTATGCCAGGCACTACAAACGGACATGATCAAGAACTGTTGGTCTGGTTCGATCCGCAAGGACGGGAGCTGACCAATCACTTTACCAGTCCCCACTCAAAATCAGAACATACGGCCTACTCACTACCAGACTATCGATCGCGAAACCACCTAGTAAGAAGTAGTGATGTAGAAATTGCTGATTGTGTGTTTCTTTTGAAAGGTTTTGCCTTTCTATGCAAAGATTAATTTGATACGCATTCTCAATCAGTTACAGCTGAGACGGTTATAAATTTTATAAAAATCTGCTTCGATGATTGATTGACAGTACCATGTCAAGTTAATCATCAATCTACATGAAAATCCAAATCCCCTACTACTAATCATTAATCAAATACCGCTCAACAAGTCAATGATTTCCGTGATTCCAACTTGGAGAGAAGTCCTAGTCGAGGGGTCATCGATTGGAGTTAACAGACAGTAACTGTGTCACCTCTCGAGGCGATCGGGCAACCTGATCATTAATCACAAGCGCAAGTGGTTGAGTGTTCACATATGATAATTCGGTCAATGGCGCAGTGGTAAACACGGGCGATGATATGCACTACTGACGAGCTCTAATGAGAGCGAAACTCGAGTCTAGTGCTTCTTTTCGAAATGGGCCGACTGGAAAGTCTATGGGAATGCGACAGCTGCGATCAATTGTGGGTGATGTTCAATCTACATGAAAATCCAAATCCCCTACTACTAATCATTAATCAAATACCGCTCAACAAGTCAATGATTTCCGTGATTCCAACTTGGAGAGAAGTCCTAATCGAGGGGTCATCGATTGGAGTTAACAGACAGTAACTGTGTCACCTCTCG
>LUCH01000168.1:94253-115230 GCA_013368495.1 Paragonimus heterotremus
GTCGCATTCCCATAGACTTTCCAGTCCCGGCGGTGGCGATGATATGCACTACTGACGAGCTCTAATGAGAGCGAAACTCGAGTCTAGTGCTTCTTTTCGAAATGGGCCGACTGGAAAGTCTATGGGAATGCGACAGCTGCGATCAATTGTGGGTGATGTTCAATCTACATGAAAATCCAAATCCCCTACTACTAATCATTAATCATCTACGTCAAAATAAGCTTGGTTAACCTGTATCCAAAGGAAATGCAGTAGAGAAGCTGGTTCCAGTCGGAATAAATAGTCCCACTTTTCTAACAATTTACAAGCAACCATATAAACAATGCTCCGACGGGGTCAAACAAATCAATGTGCTGCATCGATCGTTACTTCTCTTGATGTTTCTACAACCAGAGAGTGGACGTTGTAATCTGTAAGCCTGAACAAAAGAGGTTTGAGTATACAGGGATAAATTGAAAAAAAGCAACATCCAACGATCTGAACATAACACCATACCATCTTCAACTTGATGACGTTCGCTGGACAAACTGTGCGAGAATTATTCGACACACTGACAAACCCTTTAGAATTCAGTAGACCTGTTAATATGGGAATGTTGGAGGACTTCCTCTCCCTAATTTTCACTTTGCGCTCATAGGCCGCTACAACTGACCATCTGGTCGTACATTTTAAACAACTGGTTCCAGAGTAACAGTTATGCTACTCCTGGTAATGGTGTTAACCACCCAACCAGTAGTAAAGAATAAGCTGATATACATGACTTATTTGTCATAACACATTACAGCACAACTCATTCTATAAACCTCCGTGGATATAACAGATCATATATTCCGCAAGTCTTCCTACAGTTCCCTCACAAAGAATAGATAAGATTTCTCTTCTGTCTGAACAACAAGTAGTAGATGTATTGCTCCCTCCAAATACTTTTATTATATATCATGGGTTAAAATGATTTACCACGACAGCAAATGATCAACTTTCTTGACGGTCAACACTTGTTTATTCCCAGTTTGATCAAAGTATGTTGCTCTGAAACAAACAGTTTTCAGCGTTGACTGTTACTTACTTCGATTCGTTCTAACTTTAGCTTCTCCATCGGTGGCGTTTTCCTCGACGTATTCTGTTTATCCCAAGAAGGCGGTTAAAGACCGGCTATCCAAGCTTGTAGACCGGCAGCCTAACAAATTCGACGAAATTAATTAGCTGATTAGGTTAACTGGGTCAAGTTGGTTACCTCCGGACACGATTAACAATCGATAACCAAGTTGAAGGCTTGTACATCAGCAGTCGTTTCAGCCGTTTCCAAAATTGTTTATTTACTCAGTATGATATTTACTTCAATGTCATTGTATCTGCAAGTAAACAAAACACTTAACGACAATGAATCATCATATTGCCCCTTCGAAACTTTAAGTTTTCGATTTTTGACGAATCAGTGTTTATCTGAACATATCAATAGGAATTGTACACACAAGAAACAGATAATCTGTCAGAATCCTACGATAATCCTGACTACACAAAGCGTGGGAGGACTATGCGTTTCAGACCCCATATTGTTCCTGATTGTTTAATATATATAATACTCACGTTTTATGTTTGTTATTGATGACAGTAAACAAAATATTGACATATCACAATATCCGGTTCCATCTGATCTGAAGAAATAAAATATAATTATGAACTGGGTTTCCTTTGCAGTTTAATAATGTTTGATCAGAAATCTTTGGAGGGTAATGAATAAAATATAACCGCAAACAATGCATCAAACCATAACAGCAAATTTTCACCAACCGACCTCGCAATCACACGCAGTTTTGGCTCTCCCTTAGTATGCAATAATGATACTACTCATTATTCCGGTTCTTTGGATCACATAGACTTGCCGTATCACTAAGGTAACGGCAACAATCCTTCCTGTTTATCTGTTTGAAATTGACTCAGTTAAGAGGGCAACTTGAATTTCGGTATCGATGCCTTAACGATTAGGCGTTGCCGATGACTGGGTTGAGTTGATTCTGATGAGCTAACGTGCCTTGTGAATCGGAGAATTCTAGACGGTAGACTGTAGGGTTAAAGAAAGTGGGCATTGTGACCTTACAAGCATAGACTAGATAACGGGATATACATGACGTTACTGTACATAAATCGTTAAACTAGGCGTTATTAAGGGGCGGATGGGACGAATACTGGTTCTCGTGATAGTACATACCAATCAGTTCGTGAGAGTCATGTTTTGTTTAAACGTCTCTGTGTACAATAACAAGACGTTTGCACAACCTTGGCATAAGATTCACCTGTTAAACAAGAGTTTTGCTTTTAATGAAAGCCACAAAGATATTAAGTTGAGTTTAGATAAAATTCGTCGTAGGGGGTGGAAAATTTAACAACGAACCAAGTTTTCCGGTTGGGAGAACAAGAAATAGAGAAAACGCTAACAACCTCGCATATCTTCTTGTTTAAAACGGTGAATGCTTTACACATATAAGATAAACGGTTTAAAAAACTTGATAAGCTGCTTGGCAGTGGTACTCGGTAACATCAGTTGAGAGGAATATTGAAGTTCTATTCGTTGTCTTGACTCCTGGGATGCCATCAGGGCTTACAAGACAAGTGAACAATTGAAACGGAAGTATACTCTGTTCCTTAAACATTTTGTTTGCCGGTTAAAAACGTTTCCGGAAATAAACTGAACTACCTTGGTTGTAGGGTAAATGTAAAAATCCTCGTGTTTGGTATCACTCATCTTTCCGAAAGGGATTCGCTACGATACCCTCAGGCTAGGTAATCTAAAATAAGACAGAAATAAATAGGGAGACATTTAAACAAACGTCAACGGCGAGATAAATCCGAAACGAACGCCCATTTTCAAGTTTGAAAAGCTATCGGAGATTACTGTTATATCTATGAGCTCTGGATATTCTCGGCGCAACTATCAGGCAAACGGTTTCTTTAGATGTCCAGTCGTGATTCATAAACATGTTGTTGCAGTAGCTTATTGGAGGTCTCGTCATTTCGAACACAATAAATAACCAACCCAAGAATGTGAGCTAGAATTGTTGCTTCCTCTATCTTGATCCAAGTGAGGCTTTAATTTTCAGTGAAAAACATGGAGTCAGTCGGATAGCATTAATAAAAGTAACCGCTCAGTCCTATTTGGCTAAACCAGAAAGACAAATTTCTGAAAATTGAACAATCTGATGCTAAATGAAAAATATCTTGGTGACACTCTGTTGTCGATGAATGATGTGATCCCAGAAAAAGGATTACGTAACCAACTGGGTTGTCTCAATCTAAACGCAGACTACACGTTACAGTGGGAAGTGAACGGCTTATCAGAATCCCGTGATAACACGATAGTTATCACAAGGGAAATAACTTTCCGACAGGCTACCCACCGAAAAAATTGGTGAACCTTTCACGTTTCTTAGACATGAATCCTAGGCATATTTACAAACGGTAGACATTACACGGGTAACCGACTTTAGGTGAAAAATAATTGTCTTTTGGTTGGTAGGGTCAAACTACCATTAACATTCGGTTACAGCTTTCTCACTCTCGTTTGACTTAGACTACTCAAGACGAACACGCTTTTGTCCATGATGACTCACGTTAGAGATTGTCGGCACCAAATATTCGCGCCTTGGCAAGGATTTTGAACTTCTAGTCAACGTGGTTGTGCAGTCGAAGCGTTAAATCTTGCGTCAGTTACTTCATTCCGTGCAGAACCGATTCAACACCAGTAAACTTACAGACACAGGTGCTTTTGACAGACGATTAACTGTTCTTTTAACTTGGTTCGAAAAACTCCCAATCAGACATTATTGATCAGATCAAAACCACAAAATACTGGGCAATAACTTCGGTTGCCGGAAGATTTTATCGCTATAAACTGAACGATGCTACTACCTGCGCACAAAAGGGGCGAACCTCGAATTGGTAGGCAACATTCTTCACAGAAACCAGCCAGAAAAATCTGCCTGTATAAGAGGGAGTTGCTTAATGACGAGTGAATTACAACACTTATCAATTCCAAACGATCCATATCACAACTATACGATTACGCGGTGTTCACTTAAAAATCCGTTCGGTTCACAGTACCTTGGGTCAATACCTAATGGCCAATCTGAACAGAAGGCTTAGTATCTAAATACTCGCCCACAGATAGGTAAATATGATTTATTCTAGCTGTCTTTATGGTTATTTACCAGGATGATCGATAAAGGGTTAATTATACAATAAACAAAAATCAGCTTATATTTACGAACATCATTGTAATCTTGAGAGCGGATTCTTTGGTTTTGGGGGGCTATCGAGACAATGCAATGAAGATGTAAAAAAGCAAGACCTGATCATTTTGAAGACAGTTATAGACCAGTTTCCTAGTGAACTTCTGCGGTTGAATGTTCTACAGACGACACGATATTTTGTTCACTGTTCCTAATAAACTTGTGCAGTCGTTGTGGTTAAATAGACAGAGTTACCCTACATAATGTATTTACTCTAACGGGACAACTGGTGAGTTCCTGGGATCATCCTCATCTGTTCCATGCTTCTCGACTGAACGTAATCAAGGATTCATCATGCATGAATTAGCAAACATGTTGGATAAATATGCTGAAACAAAAGCATCCCACCCTTGCAAACGATACTAAATCACTATGAAAAAGAGCAAGTGGTGTTCGCAGGTGACCACAAAATTGTGACTTTAAATGTAACTGGGGACCACAAGAGTAGTTTATGAAAAACAATTGAGATAATAGAATCAATGACGAGGGTCTATTCCGACTGCCTGTCGAATAATCCGCTGTCTCGCAAAGACAGTTCCAACTTTCAAGCGAAAATTTGTAACGGTGACTGCCATGGTGTATGCGAAGTCGAACTACAATAGGGCCGGAACAGTAGTCATTGGTCTTATTACTTAGATCATTTTTAAATGTTTCGACATTTCTACAAAAACCACACTGGGTAAAATTGCTTCTTTCATTGAGGAGGTATTTTTAAGGAGTCACTCTAGGAAAAATCGATTAGGAATAACGAAACTTTACGAGTAGATTTTAATACTCTACGTTTCAACCATCTCCGGTGGCCTTCCACGTTTATAATTTCTTTGCTATAAGCCTTCATTCCTGACCGTTATAAAAGATTGCCTTCATTATTTCAACTGTGTTTCTAAACAGTTCTGCGACTGGGAGCTTAATTCATACTGGAAAACTGTTTACATTTAGTCGCAGCTCTTAATTCTCGTTGTTTATCTCAGCTGACCAACTTCACTGAAAAGAACCAGACCATAAATGCTTTCATTGATTAGGGTTTATCAGTTATTTATTGTAACGTTTGAACAGAGGGTTAAACTGCGACCACCGTGCCTGTAATGCACGTTCACTGGCAACCACTCCGTTCTGGTTTTGCAAGAAAAGTAAAGGAACAATCATCATCAAATAATCACCTGCAATAGATTTTCTACCTAAAACTTAATTCAATAAAAATTATCCAGGTCCGTCGTGTTTTTGTCTCGTATCATTTCCGTCTTATCTGTTACCCGTCACGCGCGAATGATCGTGCTCAAAGCACAGCAAATTAACCAATAGGCGTGCAGCTACAGAAACAGATAGATACTTGCATAAACTTCACAAACAATTAAACAGACAGCGGCAAGTCAGCCTAACCTGCAAATGGAGAAATGTGATATTGCAGTCAGTAGGGGGTGAATTTGGTTACCACCTTGATTCGGATACACTGTTCGTCATAAGTGAAGTTATGTCAATCTGGAACTCACTTGTGCGCATAAATTTCCGGGCAGTCATTCTGTAATCCGGTTGTTTCTTAAACTCCTGTTCTTTCATTACTTTTTGTGGTAATAGGTCCTGCTGATAAGCGCCCAAACTAACCACGTGACCGCACGGCACGAGTAATGATCACAAGCAAACATGGCTGATTGTTTGAATGTGACAATTTGGCAGTCTTGTGTCAGATCACTGGACTAATAGTAGATATGTTCGCCTTAGAGAGTTAAGTTCTTCAGCCAGACAAGACTACACGCAGTACTGTCGAATTCTAATAGAGGATGAGATTGAGCCCACCACCACTTTTTGGATCCTCTCAATGACAAAGTTGACTTACAAATTGTCAACAAAGGATACGGCTGATATAATATGAACGTCACTCATATAGGAATGTAGCATCCAGGGTTAGACTCACTTTGTAGTCAATTGTTTTTTGAATGGGCATGTGACTCGAGTTTTTGTCATGTTAATGTTCGTCATTAAATGAGTTATTTTACGACGACCAGGATTCGAACCGTGTCCCATGTTCAGTTAAAGCTGTTACATTTATCCCAATCCAAATTTTAATTAAAAAACTGCTAATCACATTTCACTGGGGAAAAACAACAACTAAAATGTATTGCTGTCTGAAAAAAGTCCTAATGTTATAAATGTCTAGTTTATAATAAGTGTCCAAGATTAAACTATGATCACCTACTTCTATAAGACTCTTTGGGAATGGAGTGGATCGTTGTTTATGGGTGTAGGCTGAAATGCCAATGTACAAATCTTAGAAACCCAATTCCTATAGCACGTGGTACGTGACAGTCGGTGTCAAGGAATTTGCTAGTTGAACCATCAAGTCGTGAACATGTGACTTACACGAAGCAGAAATGCACGATTTGAGCAAAACGATTGAAAGTACAAATTGATCTAGATCCCGATTGACACACGGATGAATTCACTGTATGCAGAAATCGACAATTTTTTTTTGAGAACAATGCTGATGACTGATCAATGGAGCTTCGGCCGTCTGGAGGGTGTATGATATGCTAGTATTAGCCGGTATTGCATCGCTCATCGTGTGTCCAGTGGTCAGTAAGTTGATTTCAGTGGATGAAGAAAAGTTTTGTTCTCACTAAGTGTCACTTACCTTAGTAGATGCTGCTTGCTCTTGAGTTCTTTCTGGTTATCGATGTAAAAGTTTGCACGGCTGTAAGAGAACTGGGTGACAGTAACCGACCTCGTGGACGACCTCGTGTATGTCTTGGTGCATTACGCGCGCGTTTTAGAGTGTTATTAAAACTGTTAACTTTGAAAGATAGTTTAATGCAGACATACTTTACCACTACTACACTTGAGTTTTTCGAAAGAGCAAGTTTACTCCATTTCGAATAAATGATTTCAGCAAATTGCTAGGACCAGTTGATTCATGTTTGGCCTGTATTTCATCCCAACGGCATATTGTTAATAATATTCAACACAACATACAAACCTGTGTACATATATACAAACCTTGTATATACAACGGGCGCGAATGTTTATGAATTTCTTGCGTTGTTCGACTCCAACTGCCTTGAGAACTAAGTAGCTCCATCAAAGAAGAGTTAATTTAAGATGTCCGCTATTGGAAAACTATTTCCCTATCTGTCCTCAAAGGTTACTGACAGACCTGGCTTTATAAAGCTAATCCATCTCTTTTCCAACCAGAAGGGTGTCGTTGACACACCGTTCGCACGGCCTCAATTTGCACCAGATCGGGAAATGGTTCGTTGGACTTTGTGCCTAAGCATACCATCAAAAACATGACCTAGGTAAGCTCCTCGTGGCTATGAATTCTATCTGTTGAGAAGTCTTACATGTAAAATAAAATCTTACATACTGTGTGCGGAATAAAAAACAGGCGTTCCAAGTAATCAATACAGAATAAAAGGTGTTTAGAGGTGAGAAGAGTGTGAACACGAATGAGTGCTATCTTTCTGCCAAGTGGTGAACTGGCAAACACAAAACTGATAACTATGGAACGCGTCCTCTCTATGGTGACATCTAACTTTTGAACGTAAGGAATCTTCTTTCAGGAGTATTCTTCGGAGTAGATACAACTAGATTTTGACGGACAGAAATTTTTGGCTTGTGATGAGGTGAATCGTGCATCACTAGAAGAGGCCACACACGAATATCCCGTTTGTAAATTCTAGGTTAACAGTGTCGTTGTGGAGTCTCGGTACCCGTGGATATTAAACGTCAGCGTTGCCTGCAGTGTATGGTTTATTTATTTTTCGCCAAGGAAAACATTAGCCAATTTGTCTGTAGGTTCAAGTCTGTATAGTATCCAAACACAAGTTAAAAATCGCACGTCTGATCACAGTCCCCGTACTTAAATAGATTTTCCACGATCGACTCATGGTGGCGTGGCAGAAGTTCTGTCCCCGGCCGTATCAAGAATATATACCACCGATGAGAGTTAATGACAGCAAAACTCAAGTCGACTACTTACTTTTGATAAAGGCCGGCTGAAAAATACACCTGGACGCGGAGACTGCAACCAGACGTCGCTGAAGTTCAACTTGAAATTTATCAATTCCCAGTACCACTCATCAGTAGTAGCCAAACAGTTCTACTCTTGATGGCTGACAATAGCAACACCGGCTCCATTCTTTGAATTCAAGCTGACAGTCGCCCAGTCTTTGTTTGCTGAGGCGCATCTTGGCGTTTGAACAAACTTAATGAAAACAGATAGCAAATAATACATAAAACTAACCGAACAGCTTATAACAATTATAACGTTTGTAACAGTTTACGAAATCGAACATAAAATAAGATTTAGTGTATAGGCTTCCGCAGTGTCCAAAAGTTTATTTCCACTGGGAAAACTTTCATCCGAATTCGCGGTAACATCGCGGATGATATATTGTGCAAGTTTACAAGTGGATCTCTGGAAGATACTTGACCACACAGGTTACCCCTTACAGCTCCACTACTATGGTTTCGGTACACTTCACTGTATCTTATAGTGACTGATTATCCAAGAGATTAACTACATAGATCATTACTAGGTCGAAATGCACTTAAGCCCTTGAGAAAGTGAACGTGACTAACAAATGCGTGGATAAAACTCATCATCAGGAAAGTATTTGTTAAATGTCCGGGAAAGACTAATTGATTAAAACGTATGACAGATCAAACATGGCCAACAAGAAACCTGCCAATTAACGCAGAACCACAAAAAGGATCGTGTAGACAATCAATGGGATTGACTTTGATGTTGGTAGGTTGAGGAATGGGACAAATGTATGCCATGATCACCACATTTTCTAAGGGTTTATCTACAGCCGATGCTTTCTGGCCTGTCTTCGCGCTACCTGATTCTCACTTGTGAATTCTACTAGAAACTTTCGGTGATCGGTAAAGTCCGGTATATCAAACGGTGACGAGCAGTGTTTGGGGCACAGAAGATAAATATTAGCTGCATCGTTTCTTAGCCTCTTCAATCCATTACATTTTATACACTTCGTCATTCGTAGTGCGCATAAATTTATCCAGTTTGGCGTCTCGGTAAGCTGTCAATCGTGTCTGATCGAATCGCTAAATTCCTGTACGGCACTTCCGTTGAAATTGGATGACTGAAATCCACTACCCTAATTATTCTGAGTGATCTGGTATGTTTCCGTAAGCGTAAATATAATCCGTTGTGGTAGTGATACGATTTTCACCACTGCATAGATCGATAGATGCTATGTTTGGCTAATTACTGCTGATGTGGAAGGAGCGATCTGATTGCCATTTGTCACTGAATACGACCGTACACTAACGGCTCTGCTGCTCTGTCTACAATCGTGTGTTGCATAGTTCAGTAAGTTAACGAAAACGTCTGGCAGTTTCCTCTTGTTAGACATCGGTTTTGTTTACCTGACACTGTTTAAAATGTTCCAGCACTAATTTAAGGGGAGGTCGACAAATTGTCCGACATTCTAGTGCAAAAATAATTTGGACTATGCTAACATCTTAATGTTAACTGACTATTTCAGTAGCCCACTGGACTGTAAGTGTGGAAATTGTTGGGTACCATAATTCTGATAACGAGAACAAATCACATACTAGTATGAATTTCCCCCCAATGTACTGGCACTGACGTGTGATCTGTTTTATGCCGATTGCAGGTTACCATGTTAGTAATTCAACAATTCAACATGGATGACGCTGGCGTCTATTCCTGTCGTAAGGGTGATCCGAGGTCGACTATCGAACCTGCTACGGTATCTATCGATGCGCGGCCCAGACTACTAGCAGACTACATACCACTCCCACCAATAAGCCCCGAGAATTCTGGTGCTGCCGTTGTTGCTGGTCGTCCAGCTTTTGTACCGCTAGAAGAAGGGCGCAACGGCGAAATAGCCTGTCGCATAAATCCAAACATTCCGATTGAGCAAGTGCATCTGACTTGGTATTTTCAAGGTCGTCAGTTGATAGCACCTGCGTCGGTTATGATCGATTCTGAACAGCGTGGATCTTCAAGGATCCCAGTAGAAAACATTTTTAACGAAAATTTCAACGAGGATTCTTCACCGATAGAACTAGGACCCACAGGATTGACCCGTGAACGTCAGCTAATGGAGGCCAGTCAGCAATATGAGGCAGCTCATGGACGTCCGGTCTCGATGGATCCAGCTGAACTGGGATTGCGGATTATTGATCACGGACAGGCAAGTTTAACTCTGCAGATTTTCGTTTTTATTTAGAACGTACATGCTGGAAGTTACCGAAAGTTCTCTGTGTGCGTAAATTATAACGTAAACATTTCTGTTAGCGTAGTTCGCTGTTGATTTAAAATATTGGTTGACTCGTTAAAGTGAAACTTACGGTATTATCCGTACAGTCCAAACAGCGAGCCTACACAACATAATACAAGCTTCCTTCTAATCATTCACCAGATCCCAGATGGATATCTCGAAGCAAAGCGTAGTAAGTTTACATATAGTACAAGACAACGTTTTGCTTCATATTCAAATTTACAACAAAAAAGCGACTCAGAGGCCTCCAAGTGAAGTTTGAAAAAAGGCCTTGGTTGATCCGAACGTGGTTGTTATCTCAGTGGAATTCGACAAAAGAAGCGTTAGTTTCGGAAATTTTTTCTTCACTGCTCCTGATAACTAGGTGATATGAGAGTATAGAAGAGGTCAAGTTTAATAATGAGTAAACAATGGTTGCTTCTTCTTATCAGCGAACGATCGGTATAGCCATAGACAGTTGTGAAACGAGGTCCGGTGGGTTGATAACACTAACAAGAACTAGGCTGACCCGTATGACGATATGACTAGCTTGTTTAACTGCAAAAGTTCCAGGGGTGGTAGATGGAAATCCTATTATGCCTTGAACACGTTAGTGTGTCCTCAGTCCATCGACTTCTATTGTTCATGTGCAAAACTTCTAGTATTGTGTTGACATATGTAAGTTTGAGTCTTCGTGATTACGGTTTGACGGTAGTTTGTTCATTTTGAGTGCCAACATAATATACGCTTATTTTAGACACATGAACCTTAAACCCTTCCAGCATTCTCGTGTGTGCCACACTGTGAAGTCTGATATCTGAAAGCAGCTTTCAATGAGAGTAACAGGCACGATTTCAATCTGGTCACGAGCGTAATTCGAATATTTTCACTAAATAACATAAACTTCATGAAGTTTGAATGAAGTGACCTTAGCGTACTCGACTATTTGCTTTCTTTCAGACAAAATAGAATTTCAATAAACATATCTTGATATACTTTTGTCTAGTGAGTAGCTGGGGTGATGTTTATCAACAAATTCCTTAATCCCCGTATGTTTTCAGCTGCAAAAATGGACATTCAAAACAATTTTTATAGGTTGCAATAGTCGTGAAATGGAGCTTACACCACGTACTGGAATTACATATGTTGAGTGTTCATATGATGCCTGCTAACTTGGTATTTCTACGAACATCCTGGCCACTATGAAGTGATTAACTGATAAAAATGGTCTGCATGAGATTAACTCTTTATTCTCGAAAAGTTGGCTGGAGAATTGGAATAGTTCTTATTTTATTTCATCCAATACAATCAACATTGTTTTTTATATTGTGCACCCGCTTCCGCAGTAACCAACATTAGTCACTGAAGCAACATGACTTCCAAACTGGATTCCTGCGTACTTTTAAAGCTTTTTCACTTCATCTGGAAGAGTGATAAACTTTCTCTGAATTGTTATGGTACAACAAGAATCTAATTCATTGCACTCTTGAACTCAGCACATTGTGGAAAGTCGCTGTCATTGATGGTTTTATGTATTTGAGTGACACGTTTTGTGACCAATGCATAAACAGCCTGAATTTAGACTATTATATTATGATGGAGGACAGTAGGTTCATGTCCATCCCCAATAGATTTTTCATTTACATTTCTGAAAGATCCGATTATTTAAAAAGGTACACCGTGGTAACCATTTTACAAAAGGGAGTCAAGATGAAGTGCTAAAGCTTGGATTGATTCATCCTAAGGGAAGCAGTATTGTGCTTGACACGCCATCATTACGAGTGAGGGAGTCGAAGTTCTAATTTAACCACAGACTAATACCTCTTCATTTCTTGAGCCCCCCTCCCCCGAAAAGTCCACCTCAGTGAGAAAGCCCCAATCAGTGGTGAGTGGTATTCACCTCATAGTCACATAAGTCACTGGAAACTCTTCAGTGTTAGATAAGGGTGGACCTATGTAAAAAGAATTTGTTTTATCGACAGTGCACCTTTATTTGGTTTGTTTAGCATAATATTTGTGCTCATCCTTCAGCCTATTTATAGCACGTATCTTGTTCATCATTGACGAGTAATATACCTCAATCTGATAAAGTGTGTATTTCTATGTCGTACAGCTTTTTGATGCCGGTAGGGTATAGTAAATGCACGGAGTAGCCTCGTGAGAAACACTACTTCAAATAACAGTGACTGGATTTTC
Source organism: Paragonimus heterotremus (assembly GCA_013368495.1). Classification (NCBI taxonomy): domain Eukaryota; kingdom Metazoa; phylum Platyhelminthes; class Trematoda; order Plagiorchiida; family Troglotrematidae; genus Paragonimus; species Paragonimus heterotremus. The sequence continues at coordinate 106,981 of LUCH01000168.1, forward strand.
TGAAAAGATAGAATTTGCTGCAGAACTAATAGGTTTGTATACATTCTTTGGAAGTGCGTTTGATTACGGTGCGACTGCTGGTCTAAAGTATTTAATCATAGTTGTTTCTTTTGGTATTGCTTCGAACTCAAACGCAGAAGTAGGGTGCTCTTAGAACATGATCAGTATATGTATGTTTACATAATAACACTGGAATGCTCCAATCTTTCGAAACTTTCTCGTCTTCTTTGGTGTTAATTCCTCGGTTTCGTTCGACGTCTTAAATATACCGGACACCTTCAAACAGATGTTGAGAAACAGCTGGTATCATACCAGTAATTATGTATGCATCGACCTAGAGTTAGACAGTTTTCCTTCAATTTTTTTGAGAAACAGGTTTCATGTTCCAACTTGTTTACCTAAGATATACGTTGTCTACAGTTTGATGTCTGTGGAGTGACAGTCTGTAAACCACTGCGTTTTAATCAAGAAACCAATCCTCATGCTCCTTCCCACGTTAGGTCAGATTAAGCTGGTTTGACGTGACACGGATCAGTTGCACATAGTTATATATGATGTCATTTGGGCCAGCGGAAATCAAACTATCTATCAAACATAGCTGTACCCGCAGATGGTGGAGTGTATAATTGAACAAGAAACTGCCAGTCGTTCTATTTCTTCTTCGTTTTCCTAATGGTCCAGTGGTTTAGGGTTAAGCTAATTTCATATTACTTACTTACGCAAACTATAAAGCATGAGAAGCTCGTTTTCTGGTTATTGGTTTCTTAGAACTTGATGGGCAGGGTTTGAAAATGGTGAGTACCTTTTGTAAATACTGTAGGGGAATATCTGTTGCCGGTTATGTTCCGAAGTGAGTCGAACTGTGATCCTCATACGTGCATAGAAAAACTGACCTCGCAGTGAACAAAATTAAACTAACATTTTCCGCTTCCTCGAAACGGTCATCCTAGTTTTTGGTTTGCAGTAGAACGGAAGTTGAAATTGCCGATGTTGTTGTATCCGCAGAAGGAAATGTTTACTATTCCATATGTCTTTTTCTATGAGTTAGGCGGCTGTTTGAAGTGGTGATCGATACTGAATATTGGTATTCGTGATTAGGAATTACTGTAGAGTGGTAACATTTCACCACCCTGCTGATAACAGCGTGTAACCCGTTCACTGTTAACTGCTTATTAACTCAGAGAAATGTACGTTGTATTGACTAACTGTTTGACTGCCAAATTCATCTGAATTGTTCACACTAATGACACTTGTAAGCATTTCCAACAGAATACCATATCGAATTAAATAAGATTTTGTAACTTACGACAGTTTCGGAAGTTTGATTGATTTAAAAAAGTACCATTCACACTGTTCACAGATTCCGAATTCCGATCGTGTTTGGGCTCGAGTTTCAAAAGTAGTGAAGCCCATCTGCAGTGAATATACTTATGTCAATGGACACTGTGACGCCAAACAACAAAATCAACAGCCACACAACCACACGCACACTTATACGCAACAATTCATATCAGTTACTGGGGCAATCTGGTATTGATGAACAAGTCTTTTTGTACATAGAGGGGTGGTTTACATTTGCTAATTGCTACCGCCATTGCGAACCGAAGAAGTGTTTGATATTTCGTTGCATAACATACTCGAAACACCTTCTCTAGATTCGGCTAGGGTCGATACGTCAGCAAGTGTCGAGGAACCGATGACGGTAGTTACTTTTGATTTGTCACATCCCGATTTGGGGCCGACACTATGGTATTCATGGGCGTTTTTTGAATCCAAACTAGAATGTGTTCCTTGACCCGATTACGTGACTTCCACTCCGTTCTGCCTACGCAGACGAACTGGCACTCACATACAGATTCACAAATAATGTGAAATTTGGCATTAAGCGGTGGTAGTATGTCTCTCGTAAGACGTAGTGGAATGTGCTCGAGGGAAATATTGTGCAAAAAACTGTTTATGACTTCTCTGCTATAATCCGTCATTAATATTATGAGCTTGTTCGAACAGAAACATCTGAACACTCTACCGTGATTCCCATGTAAGTGGTAACCAATCTGTCCAGTTATTACGAGGAGAGAAAACCAACCTCTCTGTCGTTTACTTTAATCGACAATCCCTTGATCAAGACAGCCAAGTTAGACTGAAACAACTGACTCCGTTGAACCGATTTGGCAGTTTTTCAAGAAAAATATTCCCTTCTTTTTCGGCTTAAAGCAACCAACGCTTGCAGCATACTGTTAAACAACAGTCCGTCCGGACTCAAGTAAACTTATAAATTATGTTCAGGAACTGACAACCATTAATTCGTACAAGTGTGGACGAACCAGTACATGCATTGACCACGTACACATTCAGTAAGAACGTTTTTGTATGCTAATCAAATTTTATTGAGACATTCTTGGTCGACTGTAATTTTGCAGGATTATTACAAAGATATGTGCTGAGGAGTTATTGTCGATAGTAAAAAATATAGTCATTCATTCTCCTTGAGAAAGCCATTGTCTTTTCATCGAGAAAATGATTTGGATTTATAATTGTACAAGCAGATCGTTCAATTCTGTTCAGAGCAGTAAACTGAAATGAACTTATCTACCAGCTGGAGTGATATAACTAAATAGAATTTAAAATCAAATTTACAAGATAGATTTCTGCCGAATTGGCCGGGTTATGACACTGTCACAACTTCTGTTTGGATAACCTTACCAGTTTTGTACATGCCAGTTTTGTTCAACTGATCCGTTCCCAAATTTGGACAATTGGTTTTTGTTCTGTTGCTGGAGTTATACAAAATGATTTATCTTCATGCTAGAGGCAAAGTAGAACCGATATTGCTCTAGTTAGTGGAGATACAACAGAGGCAAATTCCGCTGATGTTAAACCACGATAATCATAGAACATGAGTGTGGGGATGGTTGGAAAAGCGTTTTCCAAATGTTTGTTTTGAGTATCTCAATCAGGATTTCATGACAGTCACCAACTAGAGTATAGTGGACTAACATGTCAAATAGTATCATGTTTTGAGAAAAGTGTGTGATTTACCTAGGTGGTAAGTGGGTCATATCCGTTTACTCCGTAAATAGCTGTGATGGTTTGTAACATATTGGGGAGTAGGAAACAGTTTTGAGAAATTCCGTGGAGCACAGTTACACTAACTGTAAAGGATCACTGCATTAAGGAAGATTTGCAAGCGATGTTATAACGCGTAGTATCACTGTTGAGGTAACATTCACCAATACCTGGCTCTGTTTTGTTTCACAGTCACTGACGAAGAACTACCAGAGTGAGATTCATAACTGTAGCAGTTAAGTTCTGAGTCCATCAGCCAAATAGCTGACATAGCTGTGTCACATCGATGGTAAACTAGCCGGCGAATCAAACACACGACCAGAGCGAAACTGGTAATTCGGGCCTAAACTTACCGAATCACGATGTGGCGGTAAATGAGGCTGACCTGGAAATCACTAAACATTCTGCAAGCCCTCAAACAATTTCAGACAGGTTTTGCAATCAGTTAGTTTCGGTGACAACCACGTTGGCATATGACAGTTGTTTCGGCATAGTCAAGCATTACCAGTACAGTACATGTCCGGGAATCGAACCGATACTATACTAGCACGTGTTAGAGTAGTAGCTTGGGCATATACCAGGTAGACCTTGGATATCTTCCAACTTATAAATCAACCACTACTGGCTTACAGATATCACTCTAAGATGAATAAATGCGAACTTGCTGAAGAAGATAATTTACCGAATAGTGCTACCTTGATAGACACAAAAACTGTCACTCTACAAAACAAATTCCACATACACGTGGTCATTGGTTTCACGCAGCTTGCTACATAATTATTCACCGAACCACTGACGCTTGAGGGCCCGTCGAAGTTCATGGCCATCTTCTTATGAAATATTTCGTGTTTATCTCCATAGATTCCATCCCCAGTTTTCTATTCCGTAAGTGGAAACAGACAGACAGCTGTTTCAACCCGTGCGAGTTCATATCTCAAATATTCCGCTGGATGCTGACTGTATGTGATAGATGGAGATAACTGAAAAGTTAAATGCCTAGAATTGGCTTCGTTCTACTCTGAATTCACCAGCAAAGTGCCAGTTTTAGAGTAAAGTTCAACACATACAAAGTTCACCTTAAATTTCTTTTATCACAGACCCGACAAGTGTTAGTTGGTCGTACAAAAGTGATGAGCATAATTACCGCTTAAAATTTTGAATGGTTTACAAAATGCCAGAGTAGTAATGGTCTATGTGGGATGGGCATCGTGCTCTGAAAGCACACGTCCGACTTCATGGTTGTTGCTGCTTTTTTGGTACGCATTCCCTATGGGCCTGGACCACACATTCTACCATATAACCGACAGGTGTAGAAGTCAAAAGGCATTCTGTGAGATATGCAGTGAACATCAACCTAGTAGGCTTTCGTGTCAAAATTCACGAAAGTTATCGTGTACCCCTTCAGAATCTCGACCAAACCAAACCCACTACTGATACTATTGATGAACTTGGTTTAACTTTTCCCGTAACAGAGCTGTTGCGCATACTGCTTGCAGGGTGGTTAAGAACTTTGATTTTCACAGAAGAAAATCTTTGTTTACAATTTCCCGTTTCTCTATTGATTAAAAGGGTGAATCTTCTGATCGTTTTTGAATGTGATGGAAAGGTGAATGGGGGTGCATGAAAAGCATTTCGAATAAGTAATAACTTGACTTCAAGTCTGAATCAAACAATGGAACGGGTATAAGAAACCTCTTGACAAACATGCTTAGTTGGTGACCTGTGGGGTGGATTAGCAGCGTACCCAAAAACATTTCAATGTAGATTTTAAATCATATTGACGATAAATCAATACGGTATTAAAATCTTATGTTTCGTTTTGTGTGCTAACAATAACCCATTAACATCATTCTCCAAATTCAGAGAATGCCTTGTGCATTCGTTCGATCTGAGAACTGCTCATGCCTAGCGTAAATAATCTTAACGAGAGTGGTTTTCCAGAGCGACAATATAAATCGGCTCCTTGATTTGCGCATAACACTCATTAAAATTCTGGGTTTACGCAGTCTGTCGTAACTGCGTTATCGTTAAGTTAGTTTAAGCGTGGACTTGATGCACACATTTGGACGTCAAAACAAATACTCAAACAAACTGTTCATCGGAATTATCGCAGTGTAGTGAAAATACCTTCAGTTAATCGTTGTTGATGTTAGCCACTCGTTATCTGGTGTATGTTTCAGTGCGACTGTTGTATGTTTGCTATTCAGTGGTTGGGTTTTTGTTTTTCCTGTTATCGTCTAATTTTCTCTTCCACAGTCCTTCTGTTGCTGACTCTCTGAAACCGAAACTTATTTCAGCTTTGTATTCTGTTCGTGAACCTTCCAAAATAGATTGACAAGTATACAAAGTGTGTCAGCTTCCTCCAATCTGCAAAATTTTTGAAGACTTCCCTTAGGTAGGATCTTTTTGTCTGATTACAGTGTACTCTGAATGAAACCACATAGATAATAGGCTGAGATTGTCTTTCATTTAACACACACGTCACAAGTTATATAACTCGAAAAGACTAACACACACTGACGTTAGTGAGAACTATCACCGGCTGACAGCATTAGTGATGCTGGATTGCGACCTTCAAGGCGTAAAAAATCTAATCGTAAAAATCTAATCGTCAAAAAGACGGTTCAACTCGTTAGAGAATTTGTATAGAACTGTTCTCCCACTCTGTTCAGCGCTCAATCTTAACCCGACATCCACTTTTTTAGACTTACGTTATGTGGAAAAACTTGAACGAAATCCAAACCGGTGGTCTCTGTTTGAAAATTCAAGACTCATGTCCATTAGGCCAGATGTGCCGTGAGCATCATTTGAAATCCTACTAATATAAAGATTCCCATAAACTGGGCATACTCCTCACACCAGCGTCATCAATTCAACTTTCTCTTCGTCCATCTGTACTCGATTAACTTAACTAACTGTAGGTTACGGGGCAGTGAACTTACTATACTTTTTTCTTCAATAAACCCTTTAAACCTTTCGTAATCGCTACCACTACAAACTGCACATCGAACCGGTTGCATTTGTTTGCACATTTGAATGGCACAGTGTTTCAGCACCAAAAATTATCTGAATTTAAAATTGTGGGTCGGCCATGATATTCACCTATCCGTTTTCCAGATTTTACCATGTACATTTTTCCAATTGTCCCCGTTTTGGATATCAAACAACAAGTTAGAGTTGTAAGTAATTTGGACTGACCACTGCTTACATTGAATGCTCTCACCCGGGTTAGTGAAATTTTTCATAGCTTTAGTTGACGTAATTTATATTCTTGTTTTTAAGTTTTATTTACCTATAGTGCGTGAGCTGTTGCTAACAGTAAGTCCATCTCGGGTTACCAGGTTGTAGTGGTTCGCGTAGTGTGTGACTATAACAGTAACTAATTAATGATGAGCAAGCTCAAACGGACAAGCTCCAAGGTGACCTGTGTCCTCTTTATTTGGATCCCCCAGATGGGCAGATAGTCTAAACGAACTTGAAACAGGCATCCTTCGTATGCTGGTTGGACTCACTCCATCTCATATCGTTGGCTCACATTAGTCATAAACAAAATTATCCAACTGGTATGCGTTCTAATGGATGCAACTAGGACGTGAGATTTTGTAAATTAAAGACCGACTCAATAGTGAGGTTGCTGGTTTAATTCTGGTTTCGACCACTAGTATGAGATTAGGCCAGCTAGAAATGACAATTTTCACAACGGAATGTCGGCTTGAGGGTGTAAAACGTTCACTCGGTTTCTGTTCGATAACCAGGTGATAAATGAGGCGTGTATTCCAAACCGAAGACAGTAAACTCAACGAAGATATTCTTGATCTCTTTGTAAGACGAACATAGGACTGGTGGTTTAAAAACTTGAGCTCCTTCTTGCACTGCGGACTATCTTCAGCTGATTAATTGAAATACAAAAAAAACTGTCGTGAAGCGTATTGGTTTAGTGCTATTCATCACGTAACCTTCCGTTGTGCATTGAATTATCTTGGTTTGTGGAAATTTGTTTTGAAATTCCCCCCCTGAAGGATGGCAATATCACAGAGAACAGCCGGGTTATTTTCGCTGCTTAGCGTCACATGCAGATAAGCCGTGTGAATATTGAGTGAAAGTAATACCATACCCTCCAGTTTGGTGTTACTTGCTTCCCTATATATTTCTGGGCAACCAGTTTATCGTATTTCTTCAGAAGACAAAAGAATTGTTCAGAGGTAGATAGTGGATTAAAAACGAGTAAGTGAAATGTCTCCACTGCATGTGTGTCAACATTGACAAATATCATGATGTACTATTTTCAACATATCATGGTTGTCAGCTCGGGGAATTTTGTATCATTTCTCCAGATCCGCAGTTAGACGAAAATCGGGTATCCCCTTATGAGTTTGTAGTCTACTTCGGTGCCCTTCTGGCCTTTGTTCTGAAGTGCTTTAAACATATTTCTTCTGGTTTTATTAAAATTTTACGTTCATTGTTCCATCTCAAGCAATTAAAGTGACTATCATCTATAAACAAACCGGGTAAAAGTTTGTTGTATCTTTGCATTCCTTCACATTGGTTGCACAGTGCTTCGTCACCTTTGTAGACACTGTAGTGAACGAATGGAGAATGATTTGGTAGTTTATGATCTCCCTTTCTATAATGAGCGATATACAGCACCCAAGTTTGCGTTTTCACATTTTATCAAAACTTCCGGGTTTCCGTGATAAACTAATGGACAAGCTACTTTCGGACGCTTCGCCTTGCAAAATTAGACTTGCAAATTTTATTTTAGATTCATGTAATAGATTGTTGTTTACTCCGCTTCACTGTAGTAACTCAATGTACTGATCGTTCAACATTCCTGAACTTGTCCACTTCTACATGGTATGATGAGATGTCTGTTGTATTGTCCTCCAGGATTGCCAGTTGCTGGTTTTGTCCCTGTTATTTCACCTAACAAACAAAACATCAAGGGTCAGGAGAAATAATCCTACAGCTGTATGGTTTGGTAGACACAATATGCCCTTCACTAGTTCAAGTCTCGCTGAAGTTAAGATGTGGTATTAGTAGGTCATTAAAAAAATGTTGTTGAAAAGCTTATTGAAGTGGTTTGTAAGGTAAACCAAATTTTTATTTCCTAAATGGACAATTCAATATCATGGATTAGTATTTTTGGTGACCGGTGCCACAGTTAAGCTGAATTCTTTTCTCACG
>LUCH01000168.1:117570-151917 GCA_013368495.1 Paragonimus heterotremus
AATTTCTTTGCCAGGCTCCATGATTAAAATATTTCGGTTTGGTTACATCTCTCTTGCAGCGTCTAAGTGTTTACACTTCTATAAGTTGCACTTCGACACCTTGCTATTCAGATAAATATAGTAAGCATTTACGAGAGAGGATTTACAATGTTGAGCACTAAATTCCGACGAAGGGACGAGTTTATTTAGTTACGCATGCAAGTGTTCAAATTGAAGCTCAGTGTCTAAGCACTTACATTTAGACTTTGATTGGCAACAATTTTGGCCTAATGATAACGCCTCTAACATAATGCGACTTAACGCTATAGAGGAAAAGTTGTGTACATACCGTTGTGGTTCTAATGGAACCTCAACTTGCGGAGTTATTTGATTCAAACTACACAACAACTATTTTTGCTCTTGTTGTTCACTTATTTTTACATCTTTTTCTGTATGTATTGTTTGATTACTCTCCTCTGCTCCTCGGGGAGCGTCTCGACAACAACCATAATCTGAGACCAATTTTGCGCCAATTCGTCAACTTTTGATGACCTCAAATCGCCTCCGTTTTGAGCATGGTGTTGTAAGATTTCAACAGAGGGTGGCATCGTGCAATGACGTGAAATGTTTTGTTTTATTACTTTAGCAATCTATCAGTAAATATCAACTCGACACAAACTGTTTGTGATACTTGTTTACGCCGGAACTCCCCGCGCTAGCAACAGTTTTCTCACGCTGTTTCTGTAATAATCAATGCTAATCTCCATCCTATCCTGATTCAGCGAGGTATGTGTGGGCACGTGATACACTTGGAGGGAAATTTCATTCCGCCATTTGCCACTGCACTGCATAGTGAACTCACCACAAGTTTGTTTGCTCAGCTTCAGTGTCGCATGTGAACGCTTAGTTTTTGGTGGATGAAACGACGACATCAATTTAAATGTTATCTATTTTTAAAAACTTACCGCCTCTATTTTTACTTCCGACCAGCCGCATGAACTTAACAGAGGTGAAAATATGAGTTAACAAACAGTCTATTTTCGGTTATTCATTTTCGGGCCATTTACACAATATTTCATACTGCCATACTTGCCCGCTTGAAAGAACATCGTGATATAAACTTTCGCGTAGTTGGCCCGCTGGTGAATGGTTGGCAACAGCTCAGATATTGAAATTTTGAAAAACTACACATTAACTCATTAACTGAAGTCGTTTGTATGGTGACGTTAGCTTTAAGTCTTTTGACTTACTAGAGAGGTAATTTGACTGACTATGACTGTGAATAACGTTAATTAAACGCAGGTTTGCGCGGTTTTTCATTGTTTTCTTACGAGTGTCCGCCAGCCCGATTCACTCCAACCTGCTGTGGTCTGTTTTTTCATCAGTGACCATCTCAGTCAGACACGTAATAAAACAGTGAAATATCATTCGATGAAAAACCGAAACACAAAACGGTCAATAAAATATAATGAATTTCTTTTTGTTATGACTTATTTTGACAATCATTGAAAAAGTCGAATCAAATAGGCACATTGGAACATGTGGGAATAATTCTCGAGGGCACGTTATCTAAATGAACAAGCAGAATTCCGCACAGATGCGCGTTTTGTTCATGAATTGCTAGACCGTTTGCAGTGCATTTTATCGGGTTGAATACTACTCATATATATTCCATGAGTAGACCATTCACGTCTATTTAATTATTGGGATGTTAATATGATGATTACCGTGGGATGAAAGTTATATGTCTTATTCGTAATTTGCTAAGCAAGTCACCATGCAGAACTTTTCAGAAAATGAAACAGAATACATCTTTTTCTACACATTCGATTTTAGTGAATGATGGTTAGCCTAAGCGCCAGAATCCCATCGTGAAATACAAGATATCTCAGTCAAATAACACCATGTGACCGTGGTGTACGACTTAATTTTGCTCAACCTTATAGGTATAGTTAGTTGGATTGCTGGTACAACGTCTTGACAAGTAAACATGGTTGTATCGGAAAATTCTTTTTTAAGTTAATTATGTAAAATGTGAATAATCAGACACATTCGCTTGTAGATGGTTCTCAAAATACCCGATTCCCCATGAAGAAACACATTAACTGTCATGTTTTGTTCAACTGACTTCAAGACTAAGATTACTTTCCGACTTGGAACACAAAAATCAACATTGTCGATGGGGAACTTAGTTACTGTTAAACACTATGGGATTTTGGTCAACACGATTTTGGTTGCCGTCAATGTCAAGTCACAGGTGCAGCTGTGAATTACCTGGTGAACGCTTAGTCGAAGTTCGAATCCCTGATGCTGCGAACCAGCATACTACTAACAAGCAGTAGTGAACGCAAAACTCTCTTCTGAACGTCCCTTCCAATATAGGCTGGCTAAAATTCCATTTGAATGCGAAGGATACACTCAATTTTCAGTGACATTCAGTTTACATTAACCAAACTTCTCAACTATTCACCAGATTTCACAAATTATTACTGCGAATTTGTTACAGTAGTGGTGTAAACCAAATACGCTGATTGATGCGCTAGTGGTTCCACTGCATAGGAAGTCCAATTGGTTAAACCTAACATAATTAAGTTCACAGTGTTATTTATCCTACCCACCGACGCTCTGCTTGATCAGTTAAGAAGCTCTACAGATTAAATACAGTTCAAGAAAGCCGGTTCACATCAATGGATTACTGTTAGATAAGTCACATAATTTAAATAACTGTTAAATAACGTTGATGTAAACGTCCAAAAGGTTTTCTTATTAAGTGATCAACTTGTGTACAACATGTTTAGGCTGGTACTTCAGTGTAGGCTGTAGTTTTTCAAGTGACACATGTGCTTATTTGCTTTTTGCGAGCTAGATACGATCACCTTCAAAATACACTTCCCGTTACCTTGTGCGCAATTTTTGGCAATACAGTATCGTGAATAACAAAGTGATGGCTTGTAATATGAGACATGGACATCTACAAACTGTACCAGATTGATTTGTAAAATGAACATTGAAAGCCATTCGAATCACATTCTATCTGTTGTCAAATTGTTCAAGTGGCCTGTTTTTGGCTTACCATTGTTTAAGAACGCGATAAACGATCATGGTGCCGTTCTTTCGACTAATCATCACAAATTCAAAATGCTGAATTTGTCGCAAATTTTGTTTCAAGATAGACTGATTTACCGTAAACTTAGTCGTACTTATTACGAGGTTGAAAAGACCTTGAAAACCTTGACTTTCCGAAACATTCTATGAAACGTTCACCTATTGCTTGCTGCATCCGACCTTTCTGGCATAATTATTTCAATCCTGTTCCTAGTTCGAAATAATTCAGTACTGGAATTAGGCTCCTATCCTTGTTACAAATGTGAAGTCATAAACCTGTCTCCCAGGTTACGATAAATGGAAAAGCTGTGTAGTTACGTATCACTCTGAGAGCTGCTGGCCGATAAGAAACATCGCATCCAATAGATCTAATCCTTACGAATCCGACTTGCTTCGAAATACTTACCTCTTGCATCTAAATCTCCATCACTTGGGATAAGTGACATCACACACTCTATGTAATAAGTTCGAAAAACGTTAACTTGAGGTTAGACTAAAGTAAATAGAAACTATGTAGACGGTTTTCGGATTAATTTCAATGAAACTTAATGACATACTAGTTTGCCGAACTGCTACTAGTGTTGAAATGTTTTGCAATGGACACTCAACTCTGGGTGCTGCCATTTTGTGCTTGACTATAAGACTTTTCAGTGTCTACCCAATCAAGGCTAAAAGGAATGAAGTTTAGTATTCATATTCATGCTTTCGAGTAGAACCATTATTTAGACAAATCTTATGAGTATTTAAACAAACATGTTCAACGGTCTACTCACAACTTCATGTTATGCCAACAGAAACTCGTCTGAGTTCAAGAGAAAAATCCAACGAAAACATTGCTCACTTAAACCTTACTTGAAGATAATCGTACCACCACTGAACCTACAGGAAACATTTTAATCTTTCAAGATCTCATTAGCATTTATACTACCCCCAGTAATTTTGTTATTTGTTTCCAATGATAGGGCCATTTTAACAACTCTTTGTAATACCACTCGAATGATAATTCATAGATACACCAATGGAGTATTGTTGTAAAGAACCTAAAACGTTCTATATTCCTCGAAGCAAATTAGTCGAAATCATTTAAGATGAAACCGCACAAACTTAACACGCAGGGTTAGTCGACTTGGTCTAAAGTGTGCAGACCTTACCTGAAAATTGAATGAAATTTGTCGTTGACTTTCCTTGGTGACGTTAACTGAATATTAAAGATTTCCTTCCTAGTCTACACTTCTCTCTTCAAACCTTCTGACTGATCACCATGCCACGAGCATCACACAAGCTTATATGACAAAAGTGTCGACGTAACAGCTGTGAATTTGCTTCAGAAGTTTTCAACGATTTTGTTTTCCTGCATAGTAATAACGAAGTGATCCAATCTTGGTGAAGTTTATTGAACTGACACTTGATCGCATGTTGTTGGAATCCTCCACGATATTCTTCGTGTCCATACTACTGTTAGTCAGTAAGGTTTGACTCATTGTTCAACCAATCAGGTGGTGAACTATGCGTATGGTGCCTCAAATTCAGGCTACAGTTTTGGAGTAGACATGCCATTACTCAACTCTTTACATTAAAGGTCCTAGAAACGCAAACTTCTAAGAGACTTCCTAAGGAATAGTCAAGGCTTCCTAATCTTCCCCAACACAATGCAATAGATTGCCTGATGCTATCTTTGCAATTCGGCAGGCTAAACTCAAGATTTTGATGAGGTTGACGAACTACTGATGGTTTCAATGGAAATGGATGTTAGGTTGTCCAATTGAGAGTTGTCAAAGGTTACGTAGGCAACTAAAACAGAAACGAGCCACCACAAAAGATTTGCTCAGCGGCTTTAAATGTGACCACAAATTTTGTTGATTCACTTGCATTAAACCACAAGAAGTCTGAGCGAGGATAATGGACTTAGCCTACACAACTAAGGTGTACGAGCTGAACGTTTGCTACTGCAGTGGTATATGCGTATACCATAGACTTTTGCACTACACTCTGTTCGGGCAGTTTTGAATAATCAGGAATTTGACTAATATACACCGGGTGCCAGACACCGTGTTATAAACCTGGATGCTTTCCGAAAAGAAAGCAGGAGACAGCAATTGCTGCACTAGACGAATCTCAGTTTCATTAAGCCTACATGTGTAATATTTAGACAAGAAGTCTTAGAATGAGGAAATCCGATTGATCACGAAGCCTTGGTTTCCGCCCAAGTTGGTTCAGCTCAACATATAGCCTGTTTGTCATAACGCTTGGAACGCCTAAGCAGTTTGTTTTACTCAGGTGATCATTATAACGCATCCGACACTGAATCCTTAGTAGTCACTGCGCTGACTTGCCAGTTTGCTTAAGTGATCAATAGTGATAAGCTTTAGCCCTTCGCCAGTCGTTGGGTCCCCTCATTTCAATGAGTTCATCCAATCCAATCTTTTCACCACATGTAAGTTTACTGTCAACACCTCTCGAAAAGGTAAACTAGATCAGACTGTTGTTTTTATCAGGCCATATCATTGGTGGTTTGATTACTTTGATATATGAACAGGCTTCTGAGAGTTTTCTTAGTGTCATATAGGAGTAAGTATCTAACTGTTCATTTTAGCTATTGAATGTCACATGAGAAACATGCTAAGCATTGTGTATATTAAAATATTAACATACTTTTGTGAGTCAACCTGAAAATGTCAGTAATTTATACCTAAAACAAGAATCTGGGTTCGTGCAAATGAATTATATTCACATGTGTCTCGTTACTTAAGTCTAGTGTTCGATTGGCTAATAAGGTTGGCAGCAATTTGGGTGAGATGATGGGTCTTCTGGTTTATAGACTCAAAAAATATGTTAGTAACACATTGCATACTCCGGACAAGTCCAATGAGCAGGTTGAAGTGAGCATTTTATAGGTCAATAGTTGGAAAGGCAAAAAACAATGTAACGATTTTCTTTAGTTTGACTTATTTTCAAAAATATACTGACTAGAGTTCATTCATTATCTAGTTATAGTAGGTTTACTCAAAAATTAGCTTTGCACTTGAAGCAAGGTTAACTAATGTGGCTTCAAAGAAAAAAATTTTATCTTTCTCACCAAAGTAATACTTTGTCCACTTCTGATAAATAGATTAAAGAATTATTTGAAGTATATTACACTATGCTTACTGGCAGAATAGCTGGAGAAAAAGAAATAATCTCAAAGCAGTCAGTTGAACAGTGGAATGCAACAATTCAAGAGACCAAATGATTACGTTTCAGTTGATTTTCTTGTGTGTTAGGGTCAGTGTTGTAAACATGAAACTGCAAGAGTTCGTTGACAGTGCTGTATATAGTTTGAAAAGAAATATATCTGATTATCAGTTTTATCCATACGGATATTAGTCTTTCCTTGAGCTGCTTCCAGTTTTTATCGGACAGTGATTATTTTTACTTGTTAGAGGCAAAAACAGATTAGCGTGAATTTTTGATTGAAAGTCGCTAGAGATTAAATCCATCTGCTGATGCGTGTATTGATTACCTCTTTTCAATCAGTGCTCAACCAGACGATAATCCATTTACTAAAAGCCTCTACATTCAGCGTGAAGTTCATGATTCGAACCCCTTTCAGACTGTCTTTAGAGTCGAAATGGAAATGGAAATCAAGCACGTTACCGTGAACTTCGATTTCCGAATACTCCACTTTATTTGTTTGTTTTTAGAAAATACATAGAATTGTTCTATTCAACAGACCATGAATGACCTGATAATCCTATATTATTCACTCAAAGACTGATCTATCATACTACCCTAGAGTGTCTGAACGGATTAACATTTCAGAGGTTAAATCGATCGAAGTTTGAAACCGGCAAACACTTTTAGCCAAACTTAGGCGGTTAGCTCTCAATGAAAGATGGACTCATGTGTGATCGACATCAAGGTGTAGGTAGTGTCGAGCATAAAGCATATTATCAAAGTGAGGTATGATTATTTCGCAATAAATAATGTAAATTTGAGCAAAATGGAAGCCTGAGTGACCGAATAAACTGTCGACAATTTCCAGCAACTTAACAGGTAGGCTGTACACATGCGAGAAAACCAAAAAGATATTCTTCACATGTATCGGAAAGAACTGCAGTGTGCTTTAACGCTTTAACAGGTTGCATAAAACGTTTATATAACAGGTCTATGGACTGTGATAGGCAGGACGACTGCTGTCTCTTTGTCTGAAAACAGATCTGATGCTCTTATGAGACTGGGCTAGTACCACTCTGCCCTCCGATTAGGAAACAGAACTTAATTCATGGAGTGGGCTTTCCGTCTGGTAATTTTCTTTCTAATAAGCTGACGAAAAATCAAACTTGAAGGTCAGGACCATAAACAGTTACGGTTATAGCTGTTATTATTACCAAACCCATTTGGAAGTGTAATACATCAGTTTCTGATTTCCAAAGTATTGTGAACCTAGACAACGGAGTATTCTTGGTTCACGTTATGTCAGCAGTAGGCTTAAATGATGTCTAGTTAAACAAACGCTAGCGCTTTACTGCCACGCAACTACAGAGGCCGACTACTCTTCAGAGCTGAAATGAAGGAAGACCAGAATGGGTTAATAAGAATCCGCTGTTCCACTACAACGTATACACAATGAAGTGCCCACGACTTATAATCAACGGTGAGGAAGACAATATTTGAAACACAGTGTTTTTTTTACAGCTTTCAGTATCGCACTCCAGTAATTGGATTTATCTCACCAGTGAGCTGGGTTACTCTCACAACAAGTACCGAATTGACTCCGATTAACTGACATCACCCTAGATGACTTCGGTTAGAGTTTACCTTGGCTATAGAGTCACCAACTCGAAAATGAACCGAGATGTTCACTGGTGAGCCTGCTGGTATTATTCTTCACTTCTTTAAGATAAACCAAATATAGTTCACCTTTAGGTTTGGGTCACTCACCAGTTGACCATCCAAGAACAGCTGACAGTGAAAGACAGGTAACTGATATCTCCAGCATTGGATCAGTCAGTTAAGGATGTACATGCATGGAGACTGAACAAATGGACTAGTTGGTTTTTGATATCAACTATGCCCTCCACAAATTCATCTCTGTTGATGTTTTTATTCTTCGAAGCAGATGCAAATTCCGGCTGAGAGAGACGGTTGAAGTTCTAGGGAGAGTTTAATTCATTTAGTCTGGAAACACTAGCTTTCAGCAGTCAAAAAAGACATGTGATTATCACCCGCATGCAACCTGGATCCAGTAAGCACTGAAGAGATACAACTTTTTCACTAGAGGTGACTAACCTCACTGGTAAAAGTTATTGCCTCTGACATAAGTGGTGCGACTGAACTTATGGTATTTCATAGATTCTACTTGGTAAGCACCTTTCATGATTTCCACGTAAAAAAGCGAATATTTTCATATCGAAAGGTTAAACAAAACAATCGAAGACAGGTGTTTGGTATCATGAACCGCTCGCGTGTATTTTATTGCAGTTAATCCGCTACATATAACAATCGCAATAGGTAGTGTGAACTACGTCAAAAAATCCCACATAAGAGTTTGAAAGATGCTTTTAGTGGAGAAGTATAAACAAATTTGGGACACGGTGATACGCTACCAGGAACAATTATCAGGTTTCGATATGCTTACCCGGATTAACCTCAAGTAGGCCCGCTGCATATTTCATTCAACCACATACCGAAAGTTTTTATGCTGCGCGAAGACAACAGTTACTTAAAAGTGGAAACCATCTATTTGTAAATAAGAAAACTGCTTGATCAGGACAAGATTATCTTGATGTGTATCAATGCGTTTGTGTGGCTGTTGAATTCCTCCGTTCCCCTCTCGAACACCTTCTGAACCTTGCCTTAAGAAACCCACAGAATGGCACATTTACCTCATGAGAAATAACAAAATTTACCTGACGGATACAATGCTTAAAAAGTTATTTTACTTCCCAGGATGCCAGTTAAAAAAGTAACTTGAAGTAATCATAGCAAATAAGAGGAAAGCCCTTCGGAAACGGAAATTATCAAGCTTCTTGCAGTGTAGTTAGCGTTTCTAAGGAAACAAGACCAGTAGTAACAGCATGAACATGTGTACCCGGAGAAGGCAAGATTTTGGCATCATTCGCAACATAACGCTGTATACTGGCATATATTGAATACTACTGCAATCAACTAAGATACTGCTCATTAGGCTTATTATCTCCACACGCGAAACATGATATAAGCCTTGTGCAGTTGCTTTAAACCTTGTCTCTTGGAAAAGTTTGGGAGACATTTTGAATGCAAGATCCTTATGTGAAAAACGAAAACTTAATTGAAACAAAAAACGTTTGTTTGCTGATATATGTTTTTTAGTATTATTCACATTTCTACTGTTCAGACAAGCTGGACTTTGTTCAGTGAAATGGTACTGCGAAAAATAAATCTTAGTCTACTGTTTTGATAGAGCTGTTGGGGGTTAGCGAACGCTAAATGAGCACATGAATTCCCGGAGTAAACAGGCAAACTGGCCAACAATATTCCATATGATTTGATCAAAACAAACGGATTAAAAGCAGCAGATTGTACTTATGGCCTTTGTTTGGCAAAACTCAAATAAACGCCCCTTATTTGCTATATAGAACTAGCAATGGTGCTGTGACCAGATAAAACATTTCATTGGTAATTGTTGTTCCCTAAACCAGAAAGTACATGCGTTCGTGTGAAATCATTAAAAGTTTAGTTTGCAACTAACTTTCTCATACGACATAACTCGGATTGTTTTAAACAAAATAGTTGGCCACCTATACCTGTTTCAGCTATTGGGTCATGTACGAAAACTGAGGAGGATGTACAGGTCTACAGCGTTACGAATCAGAGTGAGTGATGGATAATTTACCTATTTTGCCGGTGACGCAATAATCTCATTAGCAAAATTTCAACTGCACTTATTCAGCAGGGGACTTCTGGGTGAAAGCTCAAAAAATTCCATGTAGACATTGTTGTGCGGATGCTGTACGTCTTTCTGAGAACCATTCGATAACAATGATTAATTGTGACATTGAGTGCCTGCTAGTGTCAGTTGGCTATCACAATGTTGAGGAGTCTACAAAGTTCAAATGAAATCCTCACAAAAAGACGACGGTGGGTAACAAGGCAGATATAATTTGGTTTAAATAACCCTATTAGGCAATCAGCTCGGACTTCGGTGAGAAAGAACCAGGAACGCATTAGTCTATGCAGCAATAGTGGGTACAAAAAAAACTGGAAACCTTTGAATTAGACCCAAACACCTGTCCGTCCCGTTTCTTTCAAAAAACATGAAGTTAACGTGACAACCAGTTTGACCGGAATATTCTATTGTTACTTCTAACCCTTAGAATGTTTGGTTGAGAAAATAAACTTGTTGATTTTGTGACATTCGGTGGATTTAAAATTTTATCCAATATGGAACGTAGTTCTATTTCTGAGCAACATGTTTTCATTGCTACGTACACTGACTGAGTGCAGTTTTGTTATGTTGTAAGTTTGCAGAACCCTACACGACCACAGAGTATAGAAAATTGTAACCGAATGAACATACTTATGAGTACACGTGTACAGAATAAAAACCAATCGTCAGCCCAATATTACAGTGCGTAGCACATAGATAGTCGAAGTAAGGTCAGTGGATAGAATAGACAGTCGTAAAAATGAATTGAAATCAATTGTTTCTCATATGCGTGAACACCAAAACACACAAGTCAACTGCTAGGTGGCACAAATACATGTGGTACGCATATCGGTGTACAAACAGCACGACGATTACGAATCAGTCACCAGAAAACAGCATCAGTGACAACGATATACCTCTCAGATGTCCTCAATATAGTGAAAACGTTCCATTGCACAAAACATCTTTCAATTTATAGCGTGTGGTTCTATGAGTTAATAAGGAAACTTAAGTTTGTGTGTTATCGACTCACAACAGACTACTCACAAAATTGTGATTAGTAGTTAGCCTCAAGAACAATTGTACCCTGCTTCAAAAATACTTGAAATAACAACGCAAATAAGTGTGCACATGCCAAGACAACAATGTAAGTCCGAAGCAAAACAACCACTCAATCGATCACTGATCAAACCGAATACCAATCATTAAGTTTACAGCCTGTATAACCTGAGCGTTGTTTAGAGTTGTATATATAGTAAGTAACTTAGCTAGGACTTGTCAATCGTCTCTTAGTATCGGTCTCCTTGTCCATAGAGTGTGATCAAAAATACTTTTTTCACATTATCTTCGAACAGTCTAGTCTATAGTGACTGGGTAAAAGAAATGGAAATAGACCCTCACATATAACGCTTCTGTCTACCGAAGTAAGTTATGTAATCTGTGGATCAACAGTTATATGGTGCAGCCTGCATGAGCCAACTAAACCAACAGAATGATTTCTAAGATGTATAAGAAACAGATTATTTTTGCCTACCGATTGAAAACCAACAAAAACGTGTACATATAACTCATACAACGAATGTAACATAGATTTTTTTTATCCAAAAAAATATTTCCAGCTATTCGGCTTTGCAAGAAACTATGAGTTCGGGTTGTTTATTGTACACATACTTTGCAAAAACCGTGATTTGAATTATGGCTGGGGTTATTAGGAAGTAACAATTTCGAACTCTCTGAGTCTGATGTCATTTTAGGCAAGGTTGACTTTTCATCTTCTGGTCCTAAGTTTCGGCTGAATTGCCTCCCTGGTATTCATCTGTTCCCTGTGTTGAACGTAACATGACAAGTCAGATGAGACGATGTTGCATTCAGCTGTCGTTTCCGTCTACTATTACGTCAGTTTTATTTGCTCAGTTTTACAGACCTTCCGTTTAACGCATTTTCGATGGTCAACAGTGGCGATGATCGATTTCAGCTTGAAATGTCTGATAAATCATATTTGGACAGCCATTCCTCTGGAGCGTTTGATGGAATCCATATAATACATTATACATTTTGGGTGATTGAGATCAAATATAAACTCCCGGCTAGTTCGATTCCAGCCAAAGATAACAATTTTCTTAGTCCAGTTTCCTTCAGCAGTTATGTAAACGTGTAAAGGTATACCAATGTTTTAAATACAGCTTTCAGTTATTCCAATCTCTAAGTCCATTTACCCTGTAAATAGAGGCTTTTCCTGGACAATGTGAAGCAAAGAATATTAATCCTCTTCGTCCGCAGTGGACTGATAATCAACTCTGTGAAAACAGCCCTTCAGTTCCACATGACTAGTTAACCCGCTGACCGTGGAAATGGGAACAGCAAAGCTGGTCACTTATCACCCTCTCACTAAAATCAGCGTGACCCATCGATAAGATTGAAGCACAATAAACATAACTTAAACGTGCGAAACTTGCCTGACCAGTTCTGTTCAGCGTGATAAGAACAGAAAGTTGATGGACGTGAAATCGAATTCGGCAGTCTATATCCTTTTTTCGTCGAATGAATTCAAATAGCGGGGATTGATTGCCTACAAGGATAACTTCTGATAATCAATTACGCGTGTCTAGCTGCTCGAGAGACTGTTCTGTTAAGAAGTACATGCAGGGTGAACCATATTCTCTCCAAACTACTTATTAGGTGTCCTATCGCCTAGAACGTAAACATAGCAAATTCACTGTGAACGCCACTCGATGACTTCGAGAGCAGGACTCCTAAGTCAAACAAATGTCGTAGATTCCATTCCCTGTGATTGGGAATAAATCGCCAATGTTCTCGTCACACAACTAGACACATATGAGACGATTAAATAATTGTGAGGTTTTGGATTACACAGGAAGTGCTGGTAACAATGTTACAAAATGGAATATATAAAAAGTCTCGGCCACTGCAAGAATTTTCATCTATCACGTAGTATAAAACCGAACAAGGTTTCATGTCAATTTGAACTGGGCTAAAGCAAAGTCAACTGATGCATCAGAAGTCGTTAATACCAGTTACTGCAAGGGAATATCATTCATTTATGCTTTTCTTTGTAAACAGGGTAGTAAATGATAACAGATAATAGTGGTTATTTCTTTGGTCTCAAGTAAAAGCTGTTTTGATTGCATACGAACCAGAGTATGAAGCTGCAGAATGTTTATGACGACCAACCACTGAACAAGGATGTTAACAAGTCACAAGTTGACTGTGTGATACTTACCAATCACAGGTTCAGAAATAAGTCGGGTTCATTCTAATTATATAGTTTAATTAAAATTAAACGCTCAGTAAAAACTATAGAAATTACCCAATAATTCGTTTTTTAAAAGTATTCTCAATTGCCTCACAAGTTCGTCTTTCCGATCATATACTATCTGATATGTAGTGTTCTGGTATCAAGGTTTCTAGAATGTAACTACCACGACTGCCTCCATGTGTTTTACTCTCTAAATTGACTGATCGATTGTTTTTCAACGGAAATAAACTTGTTCACTGCTCACCCTTTTCATTTGGCTCGTATTTGGTTTCTTTACGGCAGAAAATTTGACCAAGAAGATCGTGTCATACTCGTCGATAGAATTGAAAGCTGACTATCCAAAACGTAGACACCTATAGGTGGTCACCTGTAGACCCGTTGCCGTAAGGCGCATTTTTATGCGATCACGTTATTATCAATATTGTATAAACCTACTGAGCATATACGACCGAAAAAAACTATGTCGCATATTCGGCAAATTGGCATGTCTGATAAGCATTGTTAGTGGACATAAAACAACGTTAGTTGATCCTCGTCTAGAGGCTGATTGTCACAGAACAAACAGAAGACAAGCATACAACTTACTGCTGGGCGATCACCGATATGTACCTTAGTGTTCAGTAAATCTGACAAAGTAAGGTCATAATGCGCCAAGTTGCCCTTTTTGATGGTTGCGTCGAAAATGTTTGACCGCCTGTTTCCAAGTCAAGAGCTTTCATCACGATTGCAGGCTTTGGTTTGCGTATTCAGGAGATTTTAATCTGCCTTTCATTTTGTCGCCCTCAATAGCTTATCACCCAATCAGTTATTGTTTTCTTGCGTCCCATCTTCAGAAAGTCTGCAGACGACTGCATGAAATCTTCATAATATCTGTGGGCCATCCCAAAGAGCGTTAGGATGTTCAGAAGTAGCTACGTTGTTTACATATGTGAGCAGGAACACTAGCAGTCACTTCCTTGTTTTCAGTAGGCAACTGTCTTCTATGGTAGTGGTTACTTGAGCTATACCAATTTCAATGATCCGGAAACCATAGTGTTTCCGTATACTTTTCATGTCATCAATCGACAAGTGTCGATCAAAATTCTGTATTACGGTTTTTGGTCGTAAACCTCCACCGAGGAACGATGTTAAAGTCTACTGAAAAGTAAAACTCTGTGACCTTGATGAACAGCGATTACAGTGAAGCACATGTTAGGTTGGTTAACTTACATGTGCATGATGGGTTGACCTGGATAATATGGCCTAAAGTAGAAGGCAATTTCGGTGACTGGTCATTTGACTTTTGAATTCCAGGGTTGCAGGTGTTTTGACCGTATATTTGGAAGTTTGGTCTATCCTATTCTGAGTCAACACACATATAAACCCTCTCGAATCTCGACCACCAGAATATTTACACTAAAAGCGATAGAAAAGTAGTAACCTACGACATGAATATATTCACAGAATTTTGTGAAGGAATAACAAACTATGTCAAGTTTGTATATTCGGCAATATTTAGCCGATACATAAGTTTGATAACATTCCACTTGTCTTGCGCGTTAGTTTCACAAGATGAAATACAGTTTTCTCTCTTAGTATTCGAGTTTAACAATAAAATGATTGAAATCTGAGAAGTTTTATCTAAATACCTCAGCAAATATGCAAATCCAACGGCGTATGTCTCATCATTTGACTGAATTAAAACGACAGAATTTTATACAGATATATTGCATCTTTCTGGTTCTACTGACTGCAAAAGCAGAGCAGCCATTCGTTTGCTTTCTGAAGTCGACAGAATCGATAATTACTATCGTTTTCCCGTTGGTTTGCTCAGGTTGAACCAAAATGCGCTGTGCGACATCGTGTATTTCCAAAGTTGAAGGAAGACTAACACGACGAGCTTAGATGTTGATTTTTCCACAACGGAAAAGAACCTTCCATTTGTCCTAAGATGTCATAAGTTGTAGATTGAGTTGCATAATAGTGTGCAACTGTGGTTGTAAACTGAGCAGTCAGTAGGTCTTCTGTCATCATTTTAGATCATATGGTGTCAATTAAAATCAAATTATCTTGTCTAATATTACAAAATCCAATTTTAACAATCTTACTTATTAACTGAAGGATAGATGGCAGATATTACAACAAATATACAGTTTATTCCGCAAGCAGTACTTACTAGGGGACAGACCAATGTTTTTAATTTTGGATTTCCATCAGAATCTGTCGTGTTATGGTCATTAGTAAAGAAGTTCAATCCTAAGCCGCATCCACCTGTTTACGACTATAATGTGGTTTTCGTTACGTCACTTGAACTCTCATTACACACCTCTGACCTTCTAACATTTGACATTCGTACAGATTACCCATTTTTTCAATCAGAGCGAAGGGCTGTCTACGGGATCTTCGTCATATACCATTTAGCATATAAGTAGACACAACTCCAAGCATATGTAATCTTTCCCTTTCTGTGAATCAGATGAAAAATCGAATCAAACGAAAATTTATTCCGGATAAATTTTTGTCGACTTGTTTACTAGCTGAAACTGGTTACTGTGCAATTGTATTGATTTGCTTGCAATTCAAAAATGTGAAAAAATCTATTTCAGAGACGATTTTTTTGCAACAAGTGTGTACTTACGTGGAACAATTAGACGGATTAAGCTGCTTATCGTTTTTTGAAATAGAAACGTCTGACAACTCGAGGTTGTTTCATAACAGAATTGTATAAGTGTCACATACATTTGTGCCAGTGAATTCAATTTGGTAACGTAAACTTGAACGTACTAAGCTTGGTCCTGAACGCGATCAAGATAGTTGCAAGTTGTATGAAACCCTTTTCTGACAAAATGCCGGCCGAATAGCGGTCGATTTTTCCGTGGTTAATAACCGCTGTCGAACTGAGTGAAGTGATGCGACTTTGGAAAGCAATATGACATACGTCAATATCATCAAGTTGGTAGCTGGGGTCAGTAATGTTGACAGTTTTGTTAATTTAACTGGTAAATGAAGAGGGACTATTTTCTTAATTTTGTAGTTCATTGAACAAAAGAAGAAAATCAAACACACTGGTACATCAACTTTAAGTTTCAATTTCACTATTGTCATAAGAGTGAACCGCTTTCCCGCTGTGATTTTTTGAAGCTTTTGTCCAATGGAACTTTAAAAATGGTGATCGACTGAGTTGGTTTCTAAGTCGCCTAGAAATGGAAAATATAAAACGTTGATTTCTTCTTGATGGTGGGAATGGGCTGATGAGTTGTAAAAATTATCTCGATGGTCAGCACTGCGAAGTAACTTTGCCGTACGTCTATTCCACAGGTTAGGTCAATAACATTTAGTTTGCTTACAGAGAGATCCGTGGGGTTAATTGCTTTCGATCTTCTCGGCAGGCAAATAAACAGCCTATGTTTCTGTTCAACAAGAAAAAAAAGATAAACAGGTTCATGATGACCCGGCTCGTAACCAATCAGGTTTTGAGCTTCTCTAATCTTCATCGTCATTGTACACGCATCATGTTGTGTGACTGCGTTGACCATTTTATAAAAAAGCGAAACATTTGTTCGCATCGGACTATCTGCTGTTCGAAAGGAGAAAAACATTAAAGGTATTTAGTTAACACCTGAACCGCAGGGTATGCCATTTCTTGTTACTGGTTTGCTGATAGTTAAAATGTATGAACATTTAGCCAACAATCTGGGAGAAAACTTGAGTAAGTACTAACTGTTTCGTCTGGTTCAGTTGGCTCACCTCAGATTACTAGGTTACATGACCAACCAATGTAGAACAGCGCAGAGTATCATGTATATCAGTCATAGGTGAAAACGTATAAATATTTGTCAGTATAATACGAATTTATGGGTTCAAAATCCTTTCTAGTGTCTTCCGGTTGCTCACTGTTAACACGGATAACAGCGTTTATGGTTTATTATTGCAAGCTACATGGTTAAGGGCATCGTAGCCCGCTCTTCGAATGATTGGTTCAATTAAAACAACGACTTGTGTTTCAAAAGTTGACTTAAGCTGTTCAATTCCCTTTTTTTTGTAACGTGCAGTTATGATGTGGTGCACTAAAAATACTTCACTGAAGTAGGTGAGAACAGTGTTGTTGAACAGCCAAAACACTATTATAAAGTTTATATAAGCTAGCAACTAGACGTGTTTAGAATACATAGGATTTCCAATGTATTTCATTCGATACAACGAAACCTTCTTATTCACCAGGGTGAAAATGATAAAGACTTTCAGTTATCGAACGGGACTGATTATCTACAAGATAAACAATTTCAGTCACACTTGATTATAGCCTTTTTATTTGGATATAAAACAACCACTAGACTGGAATATCGTTCAACCTGAAATTAACCAAATTCATTGCTACCCTACCGGGCTGTTTATTTCAACGACTATTTCAAAACTGCTGGAGAATGAAGTTATGTTTACTGATTTTGACAGACGGATATCAGATTGATGAAAGGTTTCTGCGAAAGCACTTTGGAGGTAGTCGATAAAGAGATTGGGCTCCTAAGTTGAAGTAATGTAAAAATGCCGAAACTGAATAAAACGTTGCAATATGACTAATATTCTCGAGGTTTGAGAAATTTGTGCTTCAAAAATACGGCTCATAGAAACCATTCAGTTACAAACACACAAATCCGAATATGTTTAACTGCTCGCACACGAAAAGTATAACAATCGATAGAACAGAAATGAGGTTTACTATTTTTGAAAAAGTTTTATCGCCCTTAACAAAACGTTTTTTGCGGGTTTTAGTGGTACAGTCATGAGTCCCTAGGGTAGTTGATTTTAATACCGTGGGTTAAATTGTCTCCCATCTTGTTTGCCGCAAAATTAAATCCGGTATTTCTGACAGATTAGGCAAAATGTATTTGACCGTTTTCTTCAAAAAACTGACACTCGTATTTCACTGGGTAAGAATCAAAATATTTTTTAGTGCAGAAAAAACTACACGACTATCCGAAAGCTACAGAAGTGTGAAGATATCCAATGCAGAACGATCGATTACTTGCATGCAAATAATTAGAGTATTTACATGTGTTTGATTTTTTTTATTAACCGGTCAATGAATAAATATCACAAAATAGCTGTGACAAACTTAAAACACCAAATAAATGTGGACAGCTTTTCAGTCTCCGCACATTTAGCCACAGAGCACATGAGACAAATACACTTTAGGTAGATCGTTCACCTACAAAGTCTCATGTCAACACCAGTACTTACGTAAATCGAGTGTGAAAGCCGTGCAAATGAACCAAAGGCTCAAAAGCAAACATGAGGTCATCTCCGGGTCTAAGCAGAGGTGGCTATCTGGTAACCGAGGCACAACACTTAATGAGTCCGGTAATCTGATTATGAGCTTCTAAAAATGCACTTGATCTCATGCAGGATGGTAAACTCACTGTGAAAGCTGTCTGTTGAGTTATCTGTTTCCAACTATGAATAGAAAGGAGACTTTCAGTGCCACCAACCTGATGCTGATGCGTTTCCTGTTGGCGTTTGTTGTCAAGATGTGTCATCCAGACGTCTTTATAAAAAATGTATCTAGCTATAGGTTTCATGAATTATGAGTACTTTTTTGTCAAATACGTAAATTAGGCCTAGTGACCAGTAATCGTGACATAAACTGTGACCAAAGTTAGTGGAGCACAGTAGTTGGACAAAGGCGAAAAACTACATAGAACATCAACACCACATTAAATTAAGTGAGGTCTTATGGCTGGAATAGAACTATCGGAGGCTAACCCATCAATAGTCACTTGTAGGAGAGGCGTTGAGTCGAGCACCTGAGGTTGAGAAGTCGAACAGTAGAAGTTTGCCTTGTTTGTCTTCTTTAAATAACCATAATCTGACCTGACCGTTTCCAACTGCAATCTTTATGGACTAAACAAGAATGTACGTCGATCAAATAGCTTTTGTCTTTCCTGACTTGAAACAAAGAAAGCCGGTTAGGTTGAAAAATGCGTATTATGTTACTCACTAGATTAGAATTATCTGCCAAACATTAGGTTGCTTCAAGGTTTGTTGGGTTGTACATGAAAATCTTCTTTTAGGTCCACGCTGTGGTTCTCATCAACCCTGTTTAAATGGTTGCGTTGGCGGTAGATGAGGTTAAAATTTGTCTCAAGCGCATCAGACAATTACGAATGAGTAGTCTGGCCGGTTTGTTGGATCAGAAGAGATCCAGTTGGGAAAATGTTGTATATTCGCAAGATTCAAGCCAGAAAAAGTCTTATCGTCAAACAATCGCTATGCTAACCAGCCCACCAAAACATACCGAGTCTGCTGAAATTTACCGCTTGGGTAAGTAACATAATCCGAAGTGAAGTTCCAGAGTTCCTGACGCTTGACGTAGTCGGGTTGGCTGTTTTTGGTGGTGATTTAATTCCAGCCAAAACCCAGAAACTTCATTCAGATCTCTTCAAAATTGCAACTTTGTCAGTGAGCGTAAAATCAAAGAATGTTGAGACTAATTTAGTAAAACTATTTTTGGGTAGTATATTTGATATACAAATGCCTCAATTTGAAAATGTTTTTGTACAAAACCGGATAATTCACGTTTTTGTGATATGTCCGCCAAATTCTGGCAGGGTCATTTATAATCGCTGTGACAGTTCTGTTAACAAACAAAAAACCTACAAGTAGACTTTCGTGGCTCGGACAAAACTTGAACGAAAACGTAAAAACATCCTAAAAATTAACCATCGCTTAATTATTTAGGCTTCGTGACTGCACCATGAACAGCAATTTTACACTTAGATTCATCTACCCGTCCGTTTCACTGTGTCATAGAATTAACCGATTAAATCAAGACTTCGAAATTTGTCAATCCACGTTAGAGGATCTTATCCCTGTAGCTAGCGAGCAGGTGGTCGAAACCTCGACTTTTCACAATCGGGTTTCTTTCTTTTGTTTGATGCTATCTGATTTCAAATAATTAACTATTAATAATCCACGTTGATTTTATCTATACAGTATGCAGATTATTCGTTAGCTGGTTACTCGAGCTTGGGAGGAAAGCTTTCTAGTATTCAGCAGGTTTGAGGATTGCTAGGACATACATAGGGCAGTTTGAGCAGGCGCACGTTACCAGTGCGATTGAAAGCAATTGTATGTTGCACTGGGCAGCTCACTAATTGAAAGGAATGAAACAAACCAGTTTGTTTTGAGACAAGCCGTACTATCCAGCCTACCCGACATGCTTATAATTTTTTAACCTTCAAATGAACAAAATCTTGTTCCGCCAATTATTTCGCGTAATGTTTGTTTGAAAAATTCCAATATCACTTTTTATCAGAACGTTTATCCAGCAGAAAACAAGATAGTTTACTTGTAGACGTTCCGCCGAAGTTACAAGTAACAAATATTTTCATCCCGACAACTTTTTGGAGGGAGCCGACTGCATTTGCCAATAAGTCACTGATTTCACGTTAAACACATGTTCACCTTGTACAAATAAAACAGTCACATTCTCTGGAAAGCAATGCACAGGCAGCCCAGTTGTTTGAAAATAAAGTACAGTATGTGCCGTGAAGACTTTGTTTTATGACTCTCGGAAATGAATTTCTCGGTCTAATCGAAATTCCAACTTAGTGTTACTTTGTCCACGGATGGATGGTCGAGGTCATTACAACACAAAATGACCACCACTCACATATGATCATATTATCATTTAGTTGGCAACAATGTGGGCGAACTTTGTAGTGCCTGCATCTATTCATAATGAGCCGACATGAATGCAAAGCCTGTTGTAAACTGTGAATTGTATTCAACTTTTTTCGATCTAAATCTCTTCCCGACAAACAAATGCCATTAGTCATGAGAGCATGATCAGTCGTAGTCGCCAGTTAGCATGTCCGTCATTTGCCTGGAACCAGCCAACTGCATTAGATCGTTTGGTAAATTATTCACCGATTGTCGTCAGAAGCGTCAAACTGCAACCGGTTTGCAATTTTTGTGCGATCATTTCACGTATGACATCCACATGCACCACAGCTGCTTCTCAACGTCCGTATCGGAAGTGTTTAAAAGTACAAAACGCTGTAATGGACTGGAAGAGGCTGCAAAAGATTAGGCTGAAAAAACCCCACTGGAATGAGTTGGAAAGAGTTTGCAATTTAGACTGAATTACCTGAAAAACACTTTGATCAATGACGTTCACCAAAACCTGTCTTGTTGAGAAAACTACCAGTCCGCTCAAGTTCCGTGTGCAGCTAATAACCGAGAAGAAGAAAACATGAAAGAGGAGATTCTGAAGTGGAAAAAGTATAAATGTTGTACTTTTCTTAAGAGGTAAGCAAATATTTTTCATATAATGGGCCCTAACTGAAGAATAAGCTCTGGTAGTAAATAGTCTGTTCGAAGAGACTAACTTTGGGGTGGCTAAGTAGTTGGCAGTTTTGAACTGGCGTAGTATATAAACATGCCTACAGAGAATCTCAGAATACTTATCACTGCGTAACTTTAATGCAGCATATCGAACGGAGTAGAGAGTGTGCATGATAAAATGATCATTTTAAGGAAGACGTCTACGATATTTTTTCTTTCCATGATTTCAAACAGTTTGTTTAACAACGAGAAAAGCTTTCACTTCGTGTTATCTCTACAAACCTGTGGAAATGTGCGTGGTAGTTCACTTATTCAAACTGACGTGTAAAAGGTTTATTTATCGGGGAAAAATATCAAAACCCCTAGTAGATAAACCCTACTTGTTGGTTTGTCTCTTGTTTTTAAAAGAATTATACGTGGCGTAGTGATCGGTAGTGCAGAGTAGATGTATTTTTTCTGCCCTTCAGGATACGATGGGTGAGCTGGGTTGACGTGACTGAACAAACACAACCACGGTAACTAATTTGAACGGCCCAGTAAATTTCCCCCTGTGGAATTCAGTGAGGCTGATCTCAATTGGTATAAAATTGAGAAGAACAAACTTGCACGTGTTTTTTCGACCAAACATCTGTCAAGTTGATTCGTGATTAATCTGTGAGTAGCGTGATAAACTGAACTAAGTTCTCCGGTTTAGCGTTATTTATTATATTTCAAATAACATTGTAAACGACAACAACAACGACAAATGTAGTTCGTACATTTCAAGGCAAAAGTGACAACCCTTTCGACAGGTGCGTAATGGATATATTTCTAGTACTGATAGTGGCATATATTACCGATGTGGACTAACTAGAACAAAGCTACATTTTAATGAATATGTGAACCTTGGTTCTGCTGACGAATGAATATCACTTTTCGAGGAGAAAAGAAGTTACTTTTAATGTGGTTCTTTCCTACTTGGTGATGAGGGAAGTTCGTTTTACTCTGATGAGAAAGATGACGTTAGTTTGTAGGAAACCTCAGTGTACTTATACAACTTCAACGATTACTGTCGCTTTATGAAGAACGTTTCAATATCTTGGAGTACACTACTTACTTAAGCTTGAGTATATTATCGATTAATATCATGGTGACGACTATGCTGTTCTCATATAACAAAAAGCACTACCCAATGAGACGAAAATTACCCTTATCTACATAGAGTTTCAGTTGAAGATAATGACGTAACCGCAATACTCAGCGTAAAGTAAACCATTAATTGCACTCTCAAAACATTATAATTATGTACGTGATGGGTTATCGGGCTATTCGTCTTAGCACAAAATTCTGCCGACGTTTATTGGATTCAAGAGGACATCGAGTATCACAAAGGCCACGTAATTTATTTTTTTCCAGATTAGGCAACAAATCAAGGAAATCAATATCGGGAAGACATTTTCAGACACTGTTAATTCGCCGATTACTTTTTTAATAGGTTCCAAAGCGAGCACAAAGTCTATTGGTTTCTTCATACGCATCAACAGGAGAACCACTATCCCACATAACACACACACACACTTCAGTTACTGCTCACAGCTGTGCGGGTTTCGACGTGATGTATTTGACGCACACTAAAATAATTGCAACAAGTCAGGTCTCACATTCTCTAATGAGTTTTTGACGTGGTTCACACAGAGAAGTACTAAATTGTAAACATTTAATTGAATAGTTTAGTGGAAAACATACTTCATTATACCTACCCAGATTGATGTGTCAATGTGTTTGACTTGAAAACTTATGTACTTTGATGGTCCATTCTGACGTCAGAGCCTGGTCCAGTTGACTTTGTTTCAACATGCTCACCGTACTGTTTTCGCCACGGATGATAAGCCCATACCACGGTTTGTATGACAGTTGCTATACGATTTCACGGAGTTTACCACTTTACTTGTGGTGTCTGATGAAAACTTCCGTATAACTAAAAAATGTTTTCTAGAATGGGGTGTTTCACACCAAATAACCCCTATTTAGGGCAGTGTTACTCACTACCACTACAATATGCTTGAGGCTGTTACATTTGTATTTATAACCATTTTTTGAAATTACACTAACTTTAAAAGCTTTATCCTGAGGCGCATTTTTAATCGGTCCAAATGTCTTAGTGGATAAATTATTTTTTCCTTAAAAATCAATATTGTCTACTATTCGTAACAAACCATCTGGAACCTTGTTAAGTTGCACACACAATATGTAGTGTAGTATTTTTAAGGTAACCGCTTCTTATTGATCACTTATTGAGAAGCTTATAGATAGCTTTTCAACAAATTGTAATTTCTGTTAACTACAATTCTGAATGACTGCTATCTGGACGGAACATCGTTGCTACCTGAATACTGTCAGTGACGCAAATTATGGAATTCCCATTTTTGGCATCAGATTAATTACTAATAAGTAGTCGGGGATTTGGTAAACTTGAAGTTGAACATCACCCACAATTGATCGCAGCTGTCGCATCCCCATAGACATTCCAGTCGGCCCAGTTCGAAAAAAAGCACTAGACTCTAGTTTCGCTCTCATTAGAGCTCGTCAGTAGTGCATAATCTTGTCATGACATGGACTAGAACTCCTGCCACGTTGTTCATGAGGCAACTATGTTTACCACTGTGCCATTGACCTCACATTAGGCACGACCAAATTATCATATGTGAACACTCAACCACTTTCGCTTATGAGTAATGATCAGGTTGCCCGATCGTCTCGAAATGGAGACACAGTTACTGTCTGTTAACTCCAGCCGATAACCCCGCGATTAGGTTTAATGAGATCGGAGATTTCGGCCTGTCTATGGAGTACAGATGTATATACACTAGTATATGACGACTAGTTTTACTGGAGATATAATGAGGTACGTTAACTCGCTTCATCGATGAATAAATTGCGGGTATAACAGAAGATTAAAAACACTGTTTGCTTTCAAACTTTGAACATGTATTGTAGTGATTCAGTTGGCAAGCATATATCAAGAGAGTTTCTGCAGTGGACGTGCACATAATTAAATCACCGTCTATTTGAAAACTAATTTATTGTGGTGTGCATCAATTACTGCTATCGAGTCGCAATAGCACCTTGCGTGGTTTGTCGGAGTTAAACATAAACGATGCGACTGAATCAGTGTATTAAGAAGAATCAGTAAGTATGTTCAGTTTTAAACCACGGAGGCTTTCCACAGAGGCAGGAGTTCAGCAGGGTACATTATGCAGTAGTACTGTCAAGTTCTCAAAAATGAAACATGAAGTCACATGACTTCAGCCTGAGTCACGAACTTACGGTAGCAAGCAAATTCTGTACTCTTGCCTGTTATAAGTTGATCTCAATAAGTACAACAGTCCGCTTCTACCATGTAGCTACTACTCTCTAGACATCGTTAAACATGCTTGGCCAAGGGTGACTATCCAGTGGGCTCACGTAAAACGGGAACAAACAAACTGTGTGTTCGGTTCTTGCTGATTGTCCCTGATGCGCAACACGAACCCATCAGTCAGGTATATTCATTGTCTCTGGAAAGCGGTGGCATCAGGTGAATGGGCGTGACAGTAGCTCAGTCGGACACAGAGTGTGTGGTGAGAAGAGTAATTTCTAAGACATAGCGAACTCTTCATTAGTTGAAAAGATATACGTTGAGGGAAACAACAAACATTCGAAAAGAGTGATCGTGAGTTTAACTTATTTCGACCGGTTGGACGGTTGAAGCTAAAGAAAAAGAATAACAAAAGAATCCGTAGTTCGATTTGAAATGTTAGATAAAGAACAAACGATCATTAAAAAATTAGAACATTTTAAACTCAATTATTATCCCCTGGTAGATTCCGCCGTTGTTTATGAAGTCGGCAATGAACAAATTAAAATCGTTCGAATTGTTCACATATCCGAAAAATTGTTTGTTGTCAGAACCGCAGATACTCGCTTCATATAATACAGTACACACAAAGAAAATGTGACCGAGTTTCTTCGGAGGCATTTCATTAAAGCGACGGATACGTGTGCCGAACATGTGCGTGGACTGAATTACGACTGTCGCTTGGATCATTAGAAAAAACCAAATCGTTGGATGCTGCCGAATACACTCATTATTCGGATATGGCCAACTAAAGAAGTCGGCAAACCGAACAGAAAAGCAGATTATTTCTAATCGTTTCTCGACAGTCAGGCTATTTGTTCGGACTATGATAAGCAGGTTTGGCAAGCTTAATTACATCGGAGATCGAAACGGTTGTAAGCGATTTGTACAATTACCACGGGATTGGAATGCAGAGGCTTAAGACCTGTGATATGGATCGACCTAAAATAATCAGCAAAAACTGATGTGTTGTGCAGAACTTTTGTCCATAAGAAACTTGATCACAGAAATTAGGTTAGTCTGCACGCAATTTGAGAATAAGAAAAAAACAGGGAAAAACATCTCAACTGAACTACAATACCACACTAAATACTTACAAACTACACATGTGGACTCAATCATCAAACTGATCTATTTGTTTCATGGAGTCTGTCAAATTTTACTGGAGACTGAATGCTCAGTTTATGCTAGAATCCACCAGCTTCGTGCTAGCTCTTTCGCCTTGTCAAATTCACTATAGATTTATCGCGATTGGTCATTTTTGAAGCAGTATAATCCGCTGAGGTAACTATTAATGAGGACACACCAGTATGGTCGATGGTTGTGTTGCTTCGTATATTTGAATTCTGTAGGTCACTTTGATGGACAGACGTGAACGAACACGCTTCATAATTGTGATGTTCGAATTTGAACTTCAAATGTTTGAAATAGAAAATTTTCAAATAGCTGTGCAGTTCACCAATATGCCAAAGTATGCATAACAACCACAAATCAGACAAACTGTGTATTCATATCATAGTGCTGTTATGTCGTTTTTGGATAAGTTGTCTATAGCCAAGCGATTTCACCAGGATAAGACTCATATACCAGACATCGATCCATTTCCTCACTTAGAGCGTTTTCATAGTTGCGTGCAAGAAGAATACACTTGTAACGAACACGGTGATGTTCCAGTTAAGCGTAACTCATAAAACACTGATGGCCGGTTAAAGTTTTCGCAATGAACATCTGTAATCACTTCAACGGTACAACAGTCTCGAAAGACCTCACACCTATATGAAACATTTGTATGAGAGATAGTTCCCTTTTCCCAGACGGTACAGTATTTTCCAAGGTGAGATATACGTTGATAATATATGCCAAAAAACAAAGGTTTTTCTAATAGCAGCCGTCCGATAAGATCACCACTTTCTTTTCTAGAGGGAGTTGCTCAGTGGGAACCATTGTATCGTATTCAATTGTAGATGACATAGATAAGTTAGTCACTTCATACGACATCATGTTATGAAAGGGAAGAGGCAGTTTCAGGTGCTGATAACCGATGGAATCAAAACCTGTCTTATTTCCCTCTTGAAAGCCTTTTGATAATTTATTTTAGAAAGTCGAAGGTATGGAAATATTTGCGGTTTCAATTTTTTGCTTATTTTCATTTACTAGCCTTGTGAATTAGCTGAACATGAAATGAACCGACTCTAGTTGTATGCAAAACAACTGATCGATAACCCTTATAAAACAGGCGGGAAATCGATAATTTAAAAGCCAGAAGCTGTTGCCATACTTTCTACATTCTTCAGTGCTGGTTAGATAACAATAAAAAAATATTAATTTTTGGCAGTGACGTCGTTGGCTTCAATAGGTCCTCACTAAATGAATACGCTAGATGGTTATTGGTATTTGGTTACTTTTTAATCGCATTTCGGTAGATGACCAACAATCCTCTGGTCAAATGGAGGTTGTAGCACGGGGAGGAATTCGAACGTTGTTTAAATGTGATTGTTTATTGATTAGTGTAAGTATCGAATTTAATCATTATGAGCAGAGAAAACAATCTGTTCTTGAGATTAGCATGGTTGCAAAAAACTACAGCTTAGATATGAAATGCAAGCAAAACAACGCAGAATGTCAGGTAATGATCCAAAACTTCAGTTTTTTTCAAAGTTCTCAATAAACAACAAAAAATCTATGCTGTTTACGAGTGAATGATAGACAATTCAGCTGGTGCAATGAACCTGAAACTTCCTCACAAGTTCAATCTAGAGGAACTATTTACACCAAAATAATACGTTCTTATTTAATCATTATGATGTGAAATGTAACCAGCAAAGCGTCTCATTGAATTTACTCATTGCATTTAGACTAAAGTGAAACAGTTCCGGAGTAGAACAACCAATATTCAGTCACTGTAGAATCAACCGTTAACAGAAATACTATTATGCAAAAATCACAACAGTGATCATGGGTTATATAAAGTCTGCTTGTAACATGTGGTGACCATAGGCTGAACTGAACTGCATGAACTACGGTAAGGCACAATTCTGAAAACAAACGGTCAATCAAAGTGAAAAATAGTTGCTACCCATTAGCAACTGACCTTGTTGTTCCTATATAAAAAGGGTATTTTTCTCCTAAGAGCTTACATTGCTTAGTGCCGATCGGAATGTTATTCTTTCACCTAGCCAATTACTTGATAAAAAATGTCTCCGACTAGTAAAACAATATAATTCCCTTGTTTGTCTTAGTTTTTCATTTATCTCCTAGTCAAACAAATCGAATCGCAAACCAGGTCCCATACAGTTCATCGAAACACCCTTTCCGAACACTATTTGCATACCCCTTCGTCAGCTAGAGAAATAACCACAACACTCGATATCCCAGAGGTGTAGAATTTCTAGTTGGATCACATCTGTCAAATGAAGAGAGACAAGCCACACAAGGGAAAATATTCGAACTGCTCTGTTCGGCTTATCAAAGCAGGCAAAGTCTAACCTAACTGAGGGACAGAGAGTCATATTTTGTTTCACTGGAATGTAAAGCCGGTATTTCAATTTTTTCGCGCGATTTGCGATAAAGACCAGCGTGAAACAACCAATCGATGTTTCTAAAACCTACAGATAACTGAACATATCAGCGGCAAACATTGGAAACAATAATTACAACAAAAACTCAACTAAACCGTCCAAAAAAAACGAAAGAAATTGGCGCTAAAATTATATTAACGACTTTTAAAAGGAATGGTAGATGGAGTTTCCAATTGTGCTTAGGAAACGAGCAATTTCATTTCGTATTCACTGTGAAGAATTAAATCACCTGTCCTCTGAATATTACGCACATGTGGTTTGTTTACATGAGCTGATGAGAAGTTTCGAAAAACTACAAAAGTTAACGAAGATTCAAGTATGGTTTATTAAATACTAAACCTCAGGTGAAATGAAAAGGCCCTCCAGAATAAACAGCATTATTTAAATGTTCGTCGGAAGTGAAGATCTACCAATCTGATGTGTATTAGCGAATGAGTTATGAAACGGTAGTCTACCATTACACATATAATACTTTCTAATCTTCCATCGTTTGTGTGAATTTGCTTTTAAGGTGAATCAGTTATTTCGTCGAACTTGAACTATCCGATACGTTGTTGTGAGATTTCTCGCGGATACCCCACTGGCCTTGGTGTTTTTAATCAGTTCACTTGTACCCAATATTCTATTTCAGGCAAACTAGTTTCATAGTTCAAATTTTTATAAATGTTGTTCTACAACTTCAGATAGATTCAAGTGAAGATATTTATGTGTGCGTATCATACTTTTTTCTCGAATCCCTTACTTTGTTCACCATCAACAAGAAACAGTTTCATAATTGTGAACTTAATGCCAATTTGTATTACTTAAAAGTTAATTTGCCACTAAAGACCCTGAGAATGGCCAATCCCCAAAATGCATAAGACATTTAGTCAGTCATATTATTTGAACCTGATTATAACTCATGTTTCATCACAGTCTTCCTGGTCAACATGTCTAACTCACAGAAGTGCGGCCGGAATTATGGTATCGAATGCAGCAAGTATATGAACTGACGACAAGGCCTAAGCTGGGCGAAGTTTGAATCTAGTGGTTCTTTCCGAAGGAGACCGGTTGAGCGGTTTATCTGAATGCCTACACTGTGATAAAATTGGATGGTATTCAACTTGAAATTAAAAAGCCCGACGACTTCTTGGTGATATTATTTCTGTGCAACGCAAAAATGTGTTGGGAATATGAGCAAAGAGCGGGGTGAAACGTCGTCTCTGAAAGTGCGCGACTTGTGCCATTGCTCTAAATTGATCACGTTTACTTGAAGGCAACGAACTAACTGCAGTTAGCAGAGTCAATTACAGTTAGATCGTCAGACAACAATTAATTACCTCACTGACTATAACGCTGACTATTCGCTTCGGTATGCATACAGTAAAGTTAACAGAGCGTTACTCAGACTCAGCTACTCGTACATGCAAGTGAGAAATAGTTCTCAAGTTGGCTATTATATCGGCATGCAATGTTGCTCTTATACGTGATACACTATACCCACATCAACACATTTCATAGTAAAATAAGATTTGTTCTTGTATAGAAAAGGATATCTCAGCATCAATTAACGAAAATATGAGGATTCCAGAAATTCTTTATGCACACGCAACCGATTACGAGTACATTAATGTCTTCGATTTTAATTACTGCTGACCCATGAGTACTTAACCAAAGTTGTGGGTTCAAACGTAGGGTGATAGTTTTGTTGTCTTAACGTTTAGTTATCGTCAGCCTGACACACTACTGTTCTCAACTGATATCACAGTTTACAAGTAAGGCCTTGTTAAGTTGACCACAACACCATTAATCTTAAAATAGGCGTGACCAAATGTTCATATTCAAACGTCCAATCATAATCATGTGTGAGTGGTGTTCAGCTTTATCTCTTTTAAAAAAGGATCACTCTGTTCAATCCGATCAATAACCCTGTGCTGTGAGCTCCTCAGTCATTTTAAAATTGTTGTCTTTTTTGAACCAACTGAGCATAGGCTGAGTCATTAGAAGCGGATCAGGGATCCATCACATAAGAACAAGACCAGAGTATTTTTCCCTCATTTCGAAGTGAGCTAACCAAACTGCTTATCTAAATGATGGGTTTGTGATCAAGTTTACGCTTCCGACCTATCTCCCAGACGGTCAACAGTCGCCCTTGTTGTCAACCTTCTCACCACAGTTCTTAACCAAGACGGACAGGTTATCTACCCACTTGTGTACTTGTGGATGCTATTGCACAGTAGAATATAATAGATGCACAACAAAGCAGTTGTTCAATAATATGTTGGAGCATCATTTGGCCTGGTTGCGAACTGGAGCAGGAAAATCCATATGTACTGCCCAGCCTGTAGATAGATAGTGATCAAACGAGGAGATCAGGAAAACATGTTCCTTAATCTATCTTTTCAATGAACCCCTGAGAATAACGAGAATGCTGAAAAATGATGTGGAATAATTTTTTCAACCGTACATTAAGGAATCTCAAGCACAATTTATCGACTCCTTTCAGTCCAATTTTTCGGCGCAAATTTTAGATCGTCATATTACACTCTGGAGAGCAATATTTCATAAGTCGGGAAGCACAGTTGTAACTCAACCGTTTACCATCAAAAAAATCAAATTCATTTTGTTTTTTTAATCAAAATCATTTCTTCGAGTAAATGTGCTAGCCGGATGTCACCCATAAAGTAACCACAACTGAATTGCAGATGTTGTTACACTATGCTGTTGTTTTTACTAAACCTGTATTGATTACAGGTAGTCCTGTGGTCAAGTCTACAATCAGACAACATTGTAGTTTGCTTTCGTAAGGTGACTTATCATGAAACATGTAAATTTTCGGTTTTTCCTCCCTCATTTGGGAGCCAAATTTCCATTGCAGTTTGTCACGGGACGCTTAATAACGATTCATATATAATCTTGTGAACATCCGCCATGTGGTAATTTTATGTATAGAGGATTAGAGTTATACTAGTGTGACTTGTTAACACTCCATTAGATGGAATGACATAGCTCAATGGATGACCAGTCTACATTGGTTACTCCCCAGAGCTTTACAAACTTCAACAATGTCCGTGTTCTACCGTGCTCAGATTTCACGTGGGGTGAAAGTGTTAACTGGTAACCTAAGGTGACCAACAGTCACACAGGTCAATTAGACGTTTGTAAACAACACAACCCCAAGAACCAATTCACACCAACATCGTTTCTAATTAACTGTTAGCCGAAGGGTGTTAGTCAAGCCATTAATTAACTTTGTGCACCCCAAAAAATGGGAACTCAGGTGAAATTTTGATCATCTGTTCAATGACAAACAAATAACAATTCTAATTGAGAGTAACAACGGTCAAAACAGAAATAAAACCGCAAGATTTTCAACTTAACGTTTAAAGTAAGTATAGTAAAACATTTCATATTAGAGCAATTCAAGAGAGCTGGATTTAGAATTTACTGAGCTCCTGGAAGAGGGAGTAGACACAAATTCAGCTTCCGGATGCTTGCCTCCAGGAACCTGTATGTGACGAGTAGGCTCAAGAATAATAAGTGACAGTTAACAACAATTTTCCAAATAAAAATCGGAGATTAAGTTTGTAAAATATTTATGTCCTATCCCATTTTATCGAGCCAGAGAGTTTAAACATCTAACACGGAGCCACAAAGTCAAACTGTTGGGAACGAGAAGAAGTGCAAAACTTTAGACAAACGTTAAACGGGGTGGTGAGAGTTGAAAAGTTTAATGGAATCATAGAAGAGGCGATCAGAATGACTTTGATTACTGATGTATCACAAATTACCCCCCAAGTTGGTAAATCATATTCGTCTAGGAATAAACATGTCATGAATAACTTACTCTACGTTCAGTCACATGAGTTTGTACTATCGGTTGACGTTTGTGAGTCGACAAAACATGACTGAGATTTTCGCGGTATCCATGGATTTGATTACAGGCGTATGGGTGTGCTGGTCGGATTTAAATAGTGGACAGTATAGGCATGTGTAGCTAGCAACAATAACGTGAGTTCTCAAGACTGTGTAGTTACATCAGTTACCTTAAAAAATCAGCTGTTCTACTGCGAAATGGTAACAATCCCGACAAGTTGAGGAAAATATTATAAGTACTTAGGCCTTGTGTATTCCTCCTAGTATAAAGACCGATGTGATATTATTATTATAACGATACAAAAATCAAAGGGTTTGCATTGACCTGTTCTTAATTGTTAGCATCTATCCTTGTGCGCGATAAAAACATGAAACAACCCAATTTGAATTTTGAACCACTTTATTCCAACTAATTTTAATGGGATGAACTGGAACGAATAGAAGATGTTGGTACCAATTAACGGAAGTCTCTATAACTCACCCACTCCACATTTTTGTAAACATGTTAACGCAACAGGTTTAAATACTCGGACAGAATCACGGTCAAAATCTATCATGACGCTGCATTTTGGAATTCATGCTAATATGGAAGTCGATCGATTGAGCACCGCTCATGATAAAATGAGGCACATAAATGATACTACTTGACTGGATAAGCTGGAAAGCTGAAATAGGTACTATCTATACAAAGCAAACAGCGTGCGCAACTTTATTCACGTTTTTTGCTCGCCATAGTTAGCTTAAAATTAGGTAATTTCTAATTTATTTACCGACCACATTTAAATCGCTTAACACGCACTTGATTTAGTACATTTCAGACTAAATGCAATCGATTTTTATGAATTAGCCCTATGTGCTATTCCGAAGCAAGATTTGATTTAAATGCACATATTCAATAAGTCTAGTACCTATTATAGTCAGGTGATAATTCCTTGGCATATTTGGATTTATGTATTGTTTGGTTTAGGGAGAACGGAATGCTGATGGTAGAACAATATCGATACAAGCGATTACACTTTTTGTGAGTAGGAAATTGAATTTGAGAAGTATTTCGAGAAGAATGATCAGATGACTGACTGACAAA
Source organism: Paragonimus heterotremus (assembly GCA_013368495.1). NCBI lineage: Eukaryota > Metazoa > Platyhelminthes > Trematoda > Plagiorchiida > Troglotrematidae > Paragonimus > Paragonimus heterotremus. The sequence continues at coordinate 151,033 of LUCH01000168.1, forward strand.
AGTGACCACTCGATATCAGAACAGTTCCAATATATGAAAAGTGCTCGTCTGCGTACAATAAACAACATGTGCTGTTAGCAAGTGAAAATGACGAAATGTTGTGGTACCTGGGGGGCAATATATAGGAAGACTGGGTTCAACAACCCAGAGTGTGAAAATGCCAACTTCTTGCGCTTCCTGCGGCATTATTCGATCCATCCTGATGATCAGAATGTTAGTAGATAGTGGCCACTAGTATTAATTAATGTGAACATATTGGTAAGTAGATTTTTAATACCGCCTTTCATGGTGTACAAGTTAAGAACAGCTAACTTTCACAAAGTGCGCTGATAGATTTAGGGCGTACATTTCCAAAATGACTGGGGCTAAATCAGTTACAGTGGATTTCTGGGAAAAAACTTGGGGACATTTCAAAAATTAACGATGGTATCTAAACGCCTGCAAGAAATCACTGTTTCAGACCGGATAAATGGTCGAATACTGTGGTAGTCTGTCTTGTCGTGCGTAACTAACGAGGAAGGTAGCAGCAAAACGCTTTCATGTGGATCCCTAAGATAGACCTTGACATTATGCGTGAATAATGGGAAGCTTACAGACAGAAGAAACTTGCAAATGATGTGACGTATCTGGCTTTGTGTTGGTCGGTTCAGAGAGAAAAACACTGGCTGAATGCTCCCTACTTTCCTCTGTAAACATGGAGTGTAAGGAATTGCAGGCCCTCGATTGAATGGAACACAGTAATGACGAGATAGGACAGCTGGGCATCGGACAATAAATACGATTACAATCACGTGAGCTTACTGATAACACAACACGTCGAACGGTACATCAGATTCAATATGATATGTATTTTTCTCCAGCACTGATGTCAAGTGCTAACTTATA